>CAUJCB010000493.1:0-192975 GCA_963082715.1 Harpalus rubripes
ATAAGAAAAAATACACTGTTTTTTAGTGAATACAACCTTTTGGAAGCACTTCGTGGTGCACCCGCCAGCGCAGCTAGAGTGCCGATTTGAACTATAGAAGTTACTGCAAAGTACCTTAAAAACACGTAGTTCGCTTAGCAAACGCATTTTCAAGTGATTTGGAGACATATTTTGAGAAACAGTTTCTACATCATATTTGAGCGTTTCACGGTCTGAAACGACGATTTTGCATGTATCTTTGGAAACATAATCTACCTATAGTTTCGATAAAACTAGGTTATTTATGCTACAATAAGACAAAATACACTGTTTTTAGTGAATACAACCTTTTGGAAGCACTTCGTGGTGCACTCGCCAGCGCAGCTAGAGTGCCGATTTGAACTATAGAAGTTACTGCAAAACACCTTAAAAACACGTAGTTCGCTTAGCAAACGCATTTTCAAGTGATTTGGAGACATGTTTTGAGAAACAGTTTTTACATCATACTTGAGCGATTCACGAAACGACGATTTTGCATGTATCTTTGGAAACATATTCTACCTATAGTTTCGATGGAACTAGGTTATTTATGCTACAATAAGACAAAATACACTGATTTTTTGTGAACACATGCTTTTGGAGACACTCCGTGGTGCACTCGCCAGAGCAGCTAGAGTGCCGATTTGAACTATAGAAGTTACTGCAAAACACCTTAAAAACACGTAATTCGCTTAGAAAACGCATTTTCAAGTGATTTGGAGATATGTTTTGAGAAACAGTTTTTACATCATATTTGAGCGTTTCAAGGTCTGAAACGAACGATTTGTGTGTAGCATTTGGACACATATTCTACTAGTACTTTCGATGGAATTTTGTTGTTTAGGATACAATATGACAAAATACAGTGATTTTTAGTGAATACAAGCTTTTGGAGGCACTCCGTGGTGCACTCGCCAGCGCAGCTAGAGTGCCGATTTGAACTATAGAAGTTATTGCAAAACACCTTAAAAACACGTATTTCGCTTAGAAAATGCATTTTCAAGTGATTTGGAGACATGTTTTGAGAAACAGTTTTTACATTTTATTTGAGCGATTCACGAAACGACGATTTTGCATGTATCTTTGAAAACATATTCTACCTATAGTTTCGATGGAACTAGGTTATTTATGCTACAATAAGACAAAATACACTGTTTTATAGTGAATACAACCTTTTGGAGGCACTCCGTGGTGCACTCGCCAGCGCAGCTAGAGTGCCGATTTGAACTATAGAAGTTACTGCAAAACACCTTAAAAATACGTAATTCGCTTAGAAAACGCATTTTCAAGTGATTCGGAGACATGTTTTGAGAAACAGTTTTTACATCATATTTGAGCGTTTCACGGTCTAAAACGACGATTTTGCATGTATCTTTGGAAACATATTCTACCTATAGTTTCGATAGAACTAGGTTATTTATGCTACAATAAGACAAAATGCACTGTTTTATAGTGAATACAACCTTTTGGAGGCACTCCGTGGTGCACTCGCCAGCGCAGCTAGAATGCCGATTTGAACTATAGAAGTTACTGCAAAACACCTTAAAAACACGTAATTCGCTTAGAAAACGCATTTTCAAGTGATTTGGAGACATGTTTTGAGAAACAGTTTTTACATCATATTTGAGCGTTTCACGGTCTGAAACGCACGGTTTGTGTGTAGCATTTGGACACATATTCTACCTATAGTTTCGATAAAACTAGGTTATTTATGCTACAATAAGACAAAATACACTGTTTTTTAGTGAATACAACCTTTTGGAAGCACTTCGTGGTGCACTCGCCAGCGCAGCTAGAGTGCCGATTTGAACTATAGAAGTTACTGCAAAACACCTTAAAAACACGTAATTCGCTTAGTAAACGCATTTTCAAGTGATTTGGAGACATATTTTGAGAAAAAGTTTCTACATCATATTTGAGCGTTTCACGGTCTGAAACGACGATTTTGCATGTATCTTTGGAAACATATTCTACCTGTTGTTTCGATGGAACTAGGTTATTTATGCTACAATAAGACAAAATACACTGATTTTTTGTGAACACATGCTTTTGGAGGCACTCCGTGGTGCACTCGACAGCGCAGCTAGAGTGCCGATTTGAACTATAGAAGTTACTGCAAAACACCTTAAAATCACGTAATTCGCTTAGAAAACGCATTTTCAAGTGATTTGGAGACATGTTTTGAGAAACAGTTTTTACATCATATTTGAGCGTTTTACGGTCTGAAACGACAATTTTGTATGTAGACTTAGGAAACATATTCTACATGTAGTTTCGATAGCACTTGGTTATTTAGGGTACAATAAGACAATATACACTGTTTTTTAGTGAATACAACATTTTGGAGGCACTCCGTGGTGCACTCGCCAGCGCAGCTAGAGTGCCGATTTGAACTATAGAAGTTACTGCAAAACACCTTAAAAACACGTAATTCGCTTAGAAAACGCATTTTCAAGTGATTTGGAGACATGCTTTGAGAAACAGTTTTTACATCATATTTGAGCGTTTCACGGTCTGAAACGACGTTTTTGTATGTATCTTTGGAAACATATTTTACCTGCAGTTTCGATGGAACTAGGTTATTTATGCTACAATAAGACAAAATACACTGATTTTTAGTGAATACAAGCTTTTGGAGGCACTCCGTGGTGCACTCGCCAGTGCAGCTAGAGTGCCGATTTGAACTATAGAAGTTACTGCAAAACACCTTAAAAACACGTAATTCGCTTAGAAAACGCATTTTCAAGTGATTTGGAGACATGTTTTGAGAAACAGTTTTTACATCATATTTGAGCGTTTCACGGTCTGAAACGACGATTTTGCATGTATCTTTACAAACATATTCTACCTTTAGTTTCGATGGAACTAGAATATTTATGTTACAATAAGACAAAATACACTGATTTTTAGTGAATACAAGCTTTTGGAGGCACTCCGTGGTGCACTCGACAGCGCAGCTAGAGTGCCGATTTAAACTATAGAAGTTACTGCAAAACACCTTAAAAACACGTAATTCGCTTAGAAAACGCAATTTCAAGTGATTTGGTGACTTGTTTTGAGAAACAGTTTTTACATCATATTTGAGCGTTTCACGGTCTGAAATGACGATTTTGTATGTAGACTTAGGAAACATATTCTACCTGTAGTTTCGATAGCACTTGGTTATTTAGGGTACAGTAAGACAAAATACACTGTTTTTTAGTGAATACAACCTTTTAGAGACACTACGTGGTGCACTCGCCAGCGCATCTAGAGTGCCGATTTGAACTATAGAAGTTACTGCAAAACACATTAAAAACACGTAATTCGTTTAGAAAACGCATTTTCAACTGATTTGGAGACATGTTTTGAGAAACAGTTTTTACATCATATTTGAGCATTTCACGGTCTGAAACGACGATTTTGCATGTGTCTTTGGAAATATATTCTACCTGTAGTTTCGATGGAACTAGGTTATTTATGCTACAATAAGACAAAATACACTGTTTTTTAGTGAATACAACCTTTTGGGGGCACTCCGTGTTGCACTCGTCAGCGCAGCTATAGTGCCGATTTGAACTATAAAAGTTACTGCAAAACACCTTAGAAACACGTAATTCGCTTAGAAAACGCATTTTCAAGTGATTTAGAGACATGTTTTGAGAAACAGTTTTTACATCATATTTGAGCGTTTCACGGTCTGAAACGACGATTTTGCATGTATCTTTGGAAACATATTCTACCTGCAGTTTCGATGGAACTAGGTTACTTATGCTACAATAAGAAAAAATACAGTGGTTTTTAGTGAATACAAGCTTTTGGAGGCACTCCGTGGTGCACTCGCCAACGCAGCTAGAGTGCCGATTTGATCTATAGAAGTTACTGCAAAACACCTCAAAAATACGTAATTCGCTTAGAAAACGCATTTTCAAGTGATTTGGTGACATGTTTTGAGAAACAGTTTTTACAATATATTTGAGCGTTTCACGGTCTGAAACGACGATTTTGCATGTATCTTTAGAAACATATTCTACTTGTAGTTTCGATGTAACTATGTTATTTATGCTACAATAAGACAAAATACACTGATTTTTAGTGAATACAAGCTTTTGGAGGCACTCCGTGGTGCACTCGCCAGCGCAGCTAGAGTGCCGATTTGAACTATAGAAGTTACTGCAAAACACCTTAAAAACACGTAATTCGCTTAGAAAACGCATTTTCAAGCGATTTGGAGACATGTTTTGAGAAACAGTTTTTACATCATATTTGAGCGTTACACGGTCTGAAACGACGATTTTGCGTGTATCTTTGGAAACATATTCTACCTATAGTTTCGATGGAACTAGGTTATTTATGCTACAATAAAACAATATACACTGTTATTTAGTGAATACAACCTTTTGGAGGCACTCCGTGGTGCACTCGCCAGTGCAGCTAGAGTGCCGATTTGAACTATAGAAGTTACTGCAAAACACCTTAAAAACACGTAATTCGCTTAGAAAACGCATTTACAAGTGATTTGGAGACATGTTTGAGAAACAGTTTTTACATCATATTTGAGCGTTTCACTGTCTGAAACGACAATTTTGCATGTATCTTTGGAAACATATTCTACCTATAGTTTCGATAAAACTAGGTTATTTATGCTACAATAAGACAAAATACACTGTTTTTTAGTGAATACAACCTTTTGGAAGCACTTCGTGGTGCACTCACCAGCGCAGCTAGAGTGCCGATTTGAACTATAGAAGTTACTGCAAAACACCTTAAAAACACGTAATTCGCTTAGAAAACGCATTTTCAAGTGATTTGAAGACATATTTTGAGAAAAAGTTTCTACATCATATTTGAGCGTTTCACGGTCTGAAACGACGATTTTGCATGTATCTTTGGAAACATATTCTACCTGTAGTTTCGATGGAACTAGGTTATTTATGCTACAATAAGACAAAATACACTGATTTTTTGTGAACACATGCTTTTGGAGGCACTCCGTGGTGCACTCGACAGCGCAGCTAGAGTGCCGATTTGAACTATAGAAGTTACTGCAAAACACCTTAAAAACACGTAATTCGCATAGAAAACGCATTTTCAAGTGATTTGGAGATATGTTTTGAGAAACAGTTTTTACATCATATTTGAGCGTTTCAAGGTCTGAAACGAACGATTTGTGTGTAGCATTTGGACGCATATTCTAATAGTACTTTCGATGGAATTTTGTTGTTTAGGATACAATATGACAAAATACAGTGATTTTTAGTGAATACAAGCTTTTGGAGGCACTCCGTGGTGCACTCGCCAGCGCAGCTAGAGTGCCGATTTGAACTATAGAAGTTACTGCAAAACACCTTAAAAACACGTAATTCGCTTAGAAAATGCATTTTCAAGTGATTTGGAGACATGTTTTGAGAAACAGTTTTTACATCATATTTGAGCGATTCACGAAACGACGATTTTGCATGTATCTTTGGAAACATATTCTACCTATAGTTTCGATGGAACTAGGTTATTTATGCTACAATAAGACAAAATACACTGTTTTTTAGTGAATACAACCTTTTGGAAGCACTTCGTGGTGCACTCGCCAGCGCAGCTAGAGTGCCGATTTGAACTATAGAAGTTACTGCAAAACACCTTAAAAACACGTAGTTCGCTTAGCAAACGCATTTTCAAGTGATTTGGAGACATATTTTGAGAAACAGTTTCTACATCATATTTGAGCGTTTCACGGTCTGAAACGACGATTTTGCATGTATCTTTGGAAACATATTCTACTTGTAGTTTCGATGGAACTAGGTTATTTATGCTACAATAAGACAAAATACACTGATTTTTTGTGAACACATGCTTTTGGAGGCACTCCGTGGTGCACTCGCCAGCGCAGCTAGAGTGCCGATTTGAACAATAGAAGTTACTGCAAAACACCTTAAAAACACGTAATTCGCTTAGAAAACGCATTTTCAAGTGATTTGGAGATATGTTTTGAGAAACAGTTTTTACATCATATTTGAGCGTTTCAAGGTCTGAAACGAACGATTTGTGTGTAGCATTTGGACACATATTCTACTAGTACTTTCGATGGAATTTTGTTGTTTAGGATACAATATGACAAAATACAGTGATTTTTAGTGAACACAAGCTTTTGGAGGCACTCCGTGGTGCACTCGCCAGCGCAGCTAGAGTGCCGATTTGAACTATAGAAGTTACTGCAAAACACCTTAAAAACACGTAATTCGCTTAGAAAACGCATTTTCAAGTGATTTGGAGACATGTTTTGAGAAACAGTTTTTACATCATATTTGAGCGTTTCACGGTCTGAAACGACGATTTTGCATGTATCTTTGGAAACATATTCTACCTGTAGTTTCAATGAAACTAGGCTATTTATGCTACAATAAGACAAAATACACTTAATTTTAGTGAATACAAGCTTTTGGAGGCACTCCGTGGTCCACTCGCCATTGCAGCTAGAGTGCCGATTTGAACTATAGAAGTTACTGCAAAATGCCTTAAATACAGGTAATTCGCTTAGAAAACGCATTTTCAAGTGATTTGGAGATATGTTTTGAGAAACAGTTTTTACATCATATTTGAGCGTTTCACGGTCTGAAACGACGATTTTGCATGTATCTTTACAAATATATTCTACCTTTAGTTTCGATGGAACTAGAATATTTATGTTACAATAAGACAAAATACACTGATTTTTAGTGAATACAAGCTTTTGGAGGCACTCCATGGTGCACTCGCCAGCGCAGCTAGAGTGCCGATTTAAACTATAGAAGTTACTGCAAAACACCTTAAAAACACGTAATTCGCTTAGAAAACGCATTTTCAAGTAATTTGGTGACTTGTTTTGAGAAACAGTTTTTACATCATATTTGAGCGTTTCACGGTCTGAAATGACGATTTTGTATGTAGACTTAGGAAACATATTCTACCTGTAGTTTCGATAGCACTTGGTTATTTAGGGTACAGTAAGACAAAATACACTGTTTTTTAGTGAATACAACCTTTTAGAGACACTACGTGGTGCACTCGCCAGCGCATCTAGAGTGCCGATTTGAACTTTAGAAGTTACTGCAAAACACCTTAAAAACACGTAATTCGTTTAGAAAACGCATTTTCAACTGATTTGGAGACATGTTTTGAGAAACAGTTTTTACATCATATTTGAGCATTTCACGGTCTGAAACGACGATTTTGCATGTGTCTTTGGAAATATATTCTACCTGTAGTTTCGATGGAACTAGGTTATTTATGCTACAATAAGACAAAATACACTGTTTTTTAGTGAATACAACCTTTTGGGGGCACTCCGTGTTGCACTCGTCAGCGCAGCTAGAGTGCCGATTTGAACTATAAAAGTTACTGCAAAACACCTTAGAAACACGTAATTCGCTTAGAAAACGCATTTTCAAGTGATTTGGAGACATGTTTTGAGAAACAGTTTTACATCATATTTGAGCGTTTCACGGTCTGAAACGACGATTTTGCATGTATCTTTGGAAACATATTCTACCTGCAGTTTCGATGGAACTAGGTTACTTATGCTACAATAAGAAAAAATACAGTGGTTTTTAGTGAATACAAGCTTTTGGAGGCACTCCGTGGTGCACTCGCCAACGGAGCTAGAGTGCCGATTTGATCTATAGAAGTTACTGCAAAACACCTTAAAAATACGTAATTCGCTTAGAAAACGCATTTTCAAGTGATTTGGTGACATGTTTTGAGAAACAGTTTTTACAATATATTTGAGCGTTTCACGGTCTGAAACGACGATTTTGCATGTATCTTTAGAAACATATTCTACTTGTAGTTTCGATGTAACTATGTTATTTATGCTACAATAAGACAAAATACACTGATTTTTAGTGAATACAAGCTTTTGGAGGCACTCCGTGGTGCACTCGCCAGCGCAGCTAGAGTGCCGATTTGAACTATAGAAGTTACTGCAAAACACCTTAAAAACACGTAATTCGCTTAGAAAACGCATTTTCAAGTGATTTGGAGACATGTTTTGAGAAACAGTTTTTACATCATATTTGAGCGTTACACGGTCTGAAACGACGATTTTGCGTGTATCTTTGGAAACATATTCTACCTATAGTTTCGATGGAACTAAGTTATTTATGCTACAATAAAACAATATACACTGTTATTTAGTGAATACAACCTTTTGGAGGCACTCCGTGGTGCACTCGCCAGTGCAGCTAGAGTGCCGATTTGAACTATAGAAGTTACTGCAAAACACCTTAAAAACACGTAATTCGCTTAGAAAACGCATTTACAAGTGATTTGGAGACATGTTTGAGAAACAGTTTTTACATCATATTTGAGCGTTTCACTGTCTGAAACGACAATTTTGCATGTATCTTTGGAAACATATTCTACCTATAGTTTCGATAAAACTAGGTTATTTATGCTACAATAAGACAAAATACACTGTTTTTTAGTGAATACAACCTTTTGGAAGCACTTCGTGGTGCACTCGCCAGCGCAGCTAGAGTGCCGATTTGAACTATAGAAGTTACTGTAAAACACCTTAAAAACACGTAATTCGCTTAGAAAACGCATTTTCAAGTGATTTGGAGACATATTTTGAGAAAAAGTTTCTACATCATATTTGAGCGTTTCACGGTCTGAAACGACGATTTTGCATGTATCTTTGGAAACATATTCTACCTGTAGTTTCGATGGAACTAGGTTATTTATGCTACAATAAGACAAAATACACTGATTTTTTGTGAACACATGCTTTTGGAGGCACTCCGTGGTGCACTCGACAGCGCAGCTAGAGTGCCGATTTGAACTATAGAAGTTACTGCAAAACACCTTAAAAACACGTAATTCGCATAGAAATCGCATTTTCAAGTGATTTGGAGATATGTTTTGAGAAACAGTTTTTACATCATATTTGAGCGTTTCAAGGTCTGAAACGAACGATTTGTGTGTAGCATTTGGACGCATATTCTAATAGTACTTTCGATGGAATTTTGTTGTTTAGGTTACAATATGACAAAATACAGTGATTTTTAGTGAATACAAGCTTTTGGAGGCACTCCGTGGTGCACTCGCCAGCGCAGCTAGAGTGCCGATTTGAACTATAGAAGTTACTGCAAAACACCTTAAAAACACGTAATTCGCTTAGAAAACGCATTTTCAAGTGATTTAGAGACATATTTTGAGAAAAAGTTTCTACATCATATTTGAGCGTTTCACGGTCTGAAACGACGATTTTGCATGTATCTTTGGAAACATATTCTACCTGTAGTTTCGATGGAACTAGATTATTTATGCTACAATAAGACAAAATACACTGATTTTTTGTGAACACATGCTTTTGGAGGCACTCCGTGGTGCATTCGACAGCGCAGCTAGAGTGCCGATTTGAACTATAGAAGTTACTGCAAAACACCTTAAAAACACGTAATTCGCATAGAAAACGCATTTTCAAGTGATTTGGAGATATGTTTTGAGAAACAGTTTTTACATCATATTTGAGCGTTTCAAGGTCTGAAACGAACGATTTGTGTGTAGCATTTGGACGCATATTCTAATAGTACTTTCGATGGAATTTTGTTGTTTAGGATACAATATGACAAAATACAGTGATTTTTAGTGAATACAAGCTTTTGGAGGCACTCCGTGGTGCACTCGCAAGCGCAGCTAGAGTGCCGATTTGAACTATAGAAGTTACTGCAAAACACCTTAAAAACACGTAATTCGCTTAGAAAACGCAATTTCAAGTGATTTGGTGACTTGTTTTGAGAAACAGTTTTTACATCATATTTGAGCGTTTCACGGTCTGAAATGACGATTTTGTATGTAGACTTAGGAAACATATTCTACCTGTAGTTTCGATAGCACTTGGTTATTTAGGGTACAGTAAGACAAAATACACTGTTTTTTAGTGAATACAACCTTTTAGAGACACTACGTGGTGCACTCGCCAGCGCATCTAGAGTGCCGATTTGAACTATAGAAGTTACTGCAAAACACCTTAAAAACACGTAATTCGTTTAGAAAACGCATTTTCAACTGATTTGGAGACATGTTTTGAGAAACAGTTTTTACATCATATTTGAGCATTTCACGGTCTGAAACGACGATTTTGCATGTGTCTTTGGAAATATATTCTACCTGTAGTTTCGATGGAACTAGGTTATTTATGCTACAATAAGACAAAATACACTGTTTTTTAGTGAATACAACCTTTTGGGGGCACTCCGTGTTGCACTCGTCAGCGCAGCTAGAGTGCCGATTTGAACTATAAAAGTTACTGCAAAACACCTTAGAAACACGTAATTCGCTTAGAAAACGCATTTTCAAGTGATTTGGACACATGTTTTGAGAAACAGTTTTTACATCATATTTGAGCGTTTCACGGTCTGAAACGACGATTTTGCATGTATCTTTGGAAACATATTCTACCTGCAGTTTCGATGGACCTAGGTTACTTATGCTACAATAAGAAAAAATACAGTGATTTTTAGTGAATACAAGCTTTTGGAGGCACTCCGTGGTGCACTCGCCAGCGCAGCTAGAGTGCCGATTTGATCTATAGAAGTTACTGCAAAACACCTTAAAAATACGTAATTCGCTTAGAAAACGCATTTTCAAGTGATTTGGTGACATGTTTTGAGAAACAGTTTTTACAATATATTTGAGCGTTTCACGGTCTGAAACGACGATTTTGCATGTATCTTTAGAAACATATTCTACTTGTAGTTTCGATGTAACTATGTTAGTTATGCTACAATAAGACAAAATACACTGATTTTTAGTGAATACAAGCTTTTGGAGGCACTCCGTGGTGCACTCGCCAGCGCAGCTAAAGTGCCGATTTGAACTATAGAAGTTACTGCAAAACACCTTAAAAACACGTAATTCGCTTAGAAAACGCATTTTCAAGTGATTTGGAGACATGTTTGAGAAACAGTTTTTACATCATATTTGAGCGTTTCACTGTCTGAAACGACAATTTTGCATGTATCTTTGGAAACATATTCTACCTATAGTTTCGATAAAACTAGGTTATTTATGCTACAATAAGACAAAATACACTGTTTTTTAGTGAATACAACCTTTTGGAAGCACTCCGTGGTGCACTCGCCAGTGCAGCTAGAGTGCCGATTTGAACTATAGAAGTTACTGCAAAACACCTTAAAAACACGTAGTTCGCTTAGCAAACGCATTTTCAAGTGATTTTGAGACATATTTTGAGAAACAGTTTCTACATCATATTTGAGCGTTTCACGGTCTGAAACGACGATTTTGCATGTATCTTTGGAAACATATTCTACTTGTAGTTTCGATGGAACTAGGTTATTTATGCTACATTAAGACAAAATACACTGATTTTTTGTGAACACATGCTTTTGGAGGCACTCCGTGGTGCACTCGCCAGCGCAGCTAGAGTGCCGATTTGAACTATAGAAGTTACTGCAAAACACGTAATTCGCTTAGAAAACGCATTTTCAAGTGATTTGGAGATATGTTTTGAGAAACAGTTTTTACATCATATTTGAGCGTTTCAAGGTCTGAAACGAACGATTTGTGTGTAGCATTTGGACACATATTCTACTAGTACTTTCGATGAAATTTTGTTGTTTAGGATACAATATGACAAAATACAGCGATTTTTAGTGAATACAAGCTTTTGGAGGCACTCCGTGGTGCACTCGCCAGCGCAGCTAGAGTGCCGATTTGAACTATAGATGTTACTGCAAAACACCTTAAAAACACGTAATTCGCTTAGAAAATGCATTTTCAAGTGATTTGGAGACATGTTTTGAGAAACAGTTTTTACATCATATTTGAGCGATTCACGAAACGACGATTTTGCATATATCTTTGGAAACATATTCTACCTATAGTTTCGGTGGAACTAGGTTATTTATGCTACAATAAGACAAAATATACTGTGTTTCAGTGAATACAGCCTTTTGGAGGCACTCCGTGGTGCACACGCCAGCGCAGCTAGAGTGCCGATTTAAACTATAGAAGTTACTGCAAAACACCTTAAAAACACGTAATTCGCTTAGAAAACGCATTTTCAAGTGATTTGGAGACATGTTTTGAGAAACAGTTTTTACATTATATTTGAGCGTTTCACGGTCTGAAACGACGATTTTGTATGTAGATTTAGGAAACATATTCTACCTGTAGTTTCGATGGAATTTTGTTGTTTAGGATACAATATGACAAAATACAGTGATTTTTAGTGATTACAAGCTTTCGGAAGCACTTCGCGGTGCACTCGCCAGCGCAGCTAGAGTGCCGATTTGAACTATAGAAGTTACTGCAAATCACCTTAAAAACACGTAATTCGCTTAGAAAACGCATTTTCAAGTGATTTGGAGACATGTTTTGAGAAACAGTTTCTACATCATATTTGAGCGTTTCACGGTCTGAAACGACGATTTTGCATGTATCTTTGGAAACATATTCTACCTGTAGTTACGATGGAACTAGGTTATTTATGCTACAATAAGACAAAATACATTGATTTTTAGTGAATACATGCTTTTGGAGGCACTCCGTGGTGCACTCGCCAGCGCAGCTAGAGTGCCGATTTGATCTATAGAAGTTACTGCAAAACACCTTAAAAACACGTAATTCGCTTAGAAAACGCATTTTCAAGTGATTCGGAGACATGTTTTGAGAAACAGTTTTTACATCATATTTGAGCGTTTCACGGTCTGAAATGACGATTTTGTATGTAGACTTAGGAAACATATTCTACCTGTAGTTTCGATAGCACTTGGTTATTTAGGGTACAGTAAGACAAAATACACTGCTTTTTAGTGAATACAACCTTTTAGAGACACTACGTGGTGCACTCGCCAGCGCATCTAGAGTGCCGATTTGAACTATAGAAGTTGATGGTTGGTAACACTGCATCAGAACAGTAAAGATTAAAAAATTGTTTACTCCTCGTTTTTTATTTAAAAAAGTATTTTACAAATACATTTAAGTAGCTGAAAGTACGCTAAAAAGAAGGAAATACTCATATACATTTCATACAAATAAAAACGAAAGGTAGGATTTGCACAAGTTTAATAAATAAACAAAAACTGCAAAACGCGCGCAGAACTTAACCTATAAATAACTGATAACCACGTGTGCTCAATTACAATGACTAACGAAAATAACGAGACGTTAGCAAAAATTATGGTGAAACTGGACAAATTAGACGCTATTTCAGCCGACACGTCGGAAACCAAAAATGATATGCAGTTTTTTAAACAAAAATTTGCAGAAATTGAAAAAAATGTCCATGCCCTTGAAGAAACTGTCAATTCACAATCAGTTATTATCGAAAAACTAGATAAAATTTCCCGAAAACGAAACCTCATTATCCATGGATTACCGGAAGATTTTGAGAAAGAACATAGCTTAGAAGAAGAACTTATTCAATGTTTTAAACAGCGCCTATCCGTCGATCTAACCGACTCGGACATTGAAAATGCATTTAGAATAGGAAAAACAAACCTATCACAAAAACCTAAGCCGGTATTACTTATACTTTGTAATATGAAGAAAAAACATGCAATTTTAGAAGCTAGAAAATTACTTAAAGGAAGCGGAATATATATCCACGATGATAAAACCGTACAAGAAAGGCAAACCTATAAAATCAAACACTCTAACTCCCAGGCGAAACCAAGTGAATATAATAAACACGCAGTCCCTTATCCGAAGCCGAAGCCATGATTATAACAGACTCTCACTCACCAAATCGTGCAAAGAAAATTGAAAATGAACGATCGACTAATATTAAGTTTAGTAACACATTTATTTTCAACAGGGTAAACCTGAGTATAGCATTTTGGAATGTTAACGGGATAAATAATCTGCATAATTTAGATAAGGATAATATAAATAAAATGCTATGCGCAGATGTTCTCTGTTTCTACGAAACGTGGAATACTAATTCTAATATATATCTACCTATGTTCTTAGATTCATACAGCAGACACAAATTCCTCAGCTTAGCAGTAAAGGAAAAGGAGAGAGGCAGAGGAAGCGGAGGGATAGTAGTACTGTTCAAAGAAAATAAGTATTTTAATATAAAAATAATTGAAAACACACAATTTTGGATTTTCTTAGAAATTACTAGTAATGTTTATACTTTAATACTTGGCGTAATATATCTCAGACCAAATTTAAATGATGATATTATTATACAGATGTTATACGATTCCCTCTGTATGCTTACAGATTTATACAACAATAGAGACATCATAATTTTGGGCGACTTCAATGCTCACATATCTCAGGGAAATCAAGCTCATGATGAGATTTTTAACTCAATATATGTCACTGGTGAAAGGGTCTCAATGCACAACATTATCAATCAGCGGGGCACTAAACTCCTAGATATTATGGAGAATCTCGGTTTATATGTTTTGAATGGTCGTACTGCAGGGGACACTCCTGGTGAGTATACATTTTTTAACAAAAATGGTAAATCCACAATAGATCTTGTATGGGCTAATTTAAATTTAATGAAAAATGTCTGCAACTTATCTTTTTCGCACACACTGACTCACTCACAACACAGCTTGGGCATTGTAAAATTAGGTTCTAATATTGAAGTTAACACGAAATCTAATCATGGAGCAATAAGCTATCCTTTTTACATGGTTAAATTCAAATTTATTAGCGCCCAATTATCATACTTCCATCAAAATCTTAATGCTTTGCACGATATTTACTTTAATAGCAATAATGTAAACGACTTGAATTGTAACTTAATATTGGCAATAAAAGAAGCTGCTACAAAAAGTAATATGATGCAAATTTTAAAAATTTCAAATACAAACACAGTTAAAGTTAACAAACCATGGTACAATAGTACATGTCATGACCTAAAACGTACAGCTAAAAGACACTTAACAATTTATAAGAACTCGAGAACTGACAGTAATTTACAAAATTATCTAGAACATAAAAAAACATATACGGATTACATAAAATTGTGTAAAAAAGAACATGGAGCTGAAATTTCTAACTCACTTAGTAACGTACATAACTCTAAAGAATTCTGGAGTATTGTCCGCTCGTTAAAAAATAAGAGAAACCACATTAATGATATAGACATTACTGACTGGGAACATTACTTTAAAAATTTATATCTAGATAATTTCACAAGTTTACCGCCATATATGGACTGTCTGCACCCTGATTTAGACTATTCAATTTCGTAGAAAGTAGTATTAATATGTCAAAAAATAATAAAGCCCCAGGCAGCGATGACATCAGTTCAGAATTTTTTAAAAATTTAACACCAGCTTGGCTGCATTATCTTCAGAATTTTTTCAATCAAGTTCTAGAGACAGAAAATATTCCGGACTCTTGGTCTAACATACATACAGTTCTATTTTATAAAAAAGGCAATAAATTAGACCCCACAAATTACAGACCTATTGCTCTATTTAATGTTATTTGTAAAATTTTTACACAAATTCTTTACAACCGTCTACAATTTTGGGTAGAAGATAATAAAATCTTAGAAGAATTCCAAATGGGGTTTAGGAAAAACAGGGGAACCGTGGATAATATTTTCTTTCAGCCATAATAAACATACATCTTCGATTAAAAAAAAGTAAAGCATATGCCATACTTATAGATTTTAAAAAGGCTTTTGACACAGTTAACCATGTAAAACTATGGGAAAAACTAGACGCCTCGGGAATATCGACAAAATTTATTAGATTATTATACAATTTATACAACAACGCCTTTCTACAAATTAAAAACAAAAATATTTTTTCCGAAAAAATTAAAATAACCCAAGGCGTATTACAAGGAGAAATACTCTCACCACTTTTATTCGCACTTTTTATTAATGATATAGAAAACTATTTTAGAAACTCAGGTGCAAGAGGCCTCAATATAGATAATCAGAATGATCTAATCCTATTAGCCTATGCTGACGATATCGTTATTTTATGCGATTCCCCTGTAGATATACGCAAAAAATTAAATATCTTACATAACTACTGTACCGAAAACAAACTTACAGTTAATGTAGAAAAAACAAAAATTTTACCCTTCCACAAGGGAAGATCTCCATCCTTCCGCGAACCTTTTTCATATAATAATTGTGTAATTGAAATTGTTAATAAATTTAATTACTTAGGCCTAATTTTTACTTCATCCGGGAAATTTAACCAGGCAGCGAAAGAAAATCTGCGTAAAGCAACAATAGCCATACAGACAGTAAAAAATATTCTAATTAAGGGAAAATCGAACAACTGGCTTGAAAAAAATAAGCTCTTAAATTCTACAATAAATGCTACTGCCTTATACGCCAGCGAAATTTGGGGTTTTGGTCAACATAACATTATTGAGAAAGCACAACTCACTTTTTTGAAAACCATTTTACAATGCCCAAAATGTACTCCAAACTACATAATAAGAACCGAAACAGGAGTGTCTCACCTTGCAGTGTCTATATGGAAAAGAACACTAAATTTATGGGAAAAAATTCTAAATATGGATGATCGTAGGTTAATTAAAATAATTTACAATCGTTTATATAATCTAACTACGACTTTATCAAATAAAGCAGAACGAAATTGGGCCTCCCTGATAAAAACATTTCTCTATGAGCTTGGTTACGCTGAGGTATGGGACACACAAACCATTAACAAAAATAAAATTAACTCTATCATTTCTCAGTACAAAACCACTTTGCAAAATAAAGATATAACTGATATTCTTAATTCTAGATACAATGAACATTATAAACAATTTAATTTAACCTTGAACTATAATGAATATTTATCACTTAAAGTATCTATTTTTAAACAACGTATTATTACTCAAATTAGGGTTTCAAGTAAAAGAGGCATAAAAATTATGTACAAAGGCATAAAATACGAACTAGACTCCGAAAACATTTGCACAATATGCAACAAATTGGAAATAGAAAATCTCTACCACTTCTTCTGCGTCTGCCCCATTTATACAGAGTTAAGAAAATCATACTTGTCACAATATATAGCAACTATTAAAAACGATTCTGAACTATTTCAGCTTTTCGAAAACTTACATATTCATAAAATTAATAGCATAACCTATTACACCCTAAATGCTTTTAAGCTGAGGAGTTTTTGCTGTAACGAATAAAAGTTTATCTACTTAAATCTCTTACACCTTTTGTGGTACTTTGGGAATTTGTAACTCCTTATAGTTATTATAGTATTAAATTGTTATTATTATAGTGTTATTAAATCGTAATAATAAAATTAATGAATGAACAAAGACACAACCATTTAAACTTTTTACAGTCCCTATGATGGATCTGTACTGTTAGTCTTCTATCTTTCCTCATAATTATGATACTATTAAATGGCTGTTAATTTTATTAAACTATTGTTATAGTTGTATTAAATTGTTACAATTATTTATTATGTATTTTGAACAAATAATGGTATACTTTTTACACCCTCTACGGTACGCCTATAATTGGTGTGCCTCTTTCTTTACTCATTATTGTATCATTATATTGGTATTTTTATATTATTAAATTGGTATTATTATATTATTAAACTAATATTATTATGTTGTTAATATATCATTGTTGTTGTTATTATTATTATTATTATTATTATTACATATCTGTCTACCGAAAGTTTATGGGCTAAAAGATATTACCTAATATAAATTCTGTATTATCACTAGAATTTATATGTATGTATATAGTTGTGTACCAACCTATTGTATAAAGCATTGCTTTAAAACAATAAATATTATTATTATTATTATTATTAACTATAGAAGTTACTGCAAAACACCTTAAAAACACGTAATTCGTTTAGAAAACGCATTTTCAACTGATTTGGAAACATGTTTTGAGAAACAGTTTTTACATCATATTTGAGCATTTCACGGTCTGAAACGACGATTTTGCATGTGTCTTTGGAAATATATTCTACCTGTAGTTTCGATGGAACTAGGTTATTTATGCTACAATAAAACAAAATACACTGTTTTTTAGTGAGTACAACCTTTTGGGGGCACTCCGTGTTGCACTCGTCAGCGCAGCTAGAGTGCCGATTTGAACTATAAAAGTTACTGCAAAACACCTTAGAAACACCTAATTCGCTTAGAAAACGCATTTTCAAGTGATTTGGAGACATGTTTTGAGAAACAGTTTTTACATCATATTTGAGCGTTTCACGGTCTGAAACGACGATTTTGCATGTATCTTTGGAAACATATTCTACTTGTAGTTTCGATGGAACTAGGTTATTTATGCTACAATAAGACAAAATAAACTGATTTTTTGTGAACACATGCTTTTGGAGGCACTCCGTGGTGCACTCGCGAGCGCAGCTAGAGTGCCGGTTTGAACTATAGAAGTAACTGCAAAACACGTAATTCGCTTAGAAAACGCATTTTCAAGTGATTTGAAAATATGTTTTGAGAAACAGTTTTTACATTATATTTGAGCGTTTCAAGGTCTGAAACGAACGATTTGTGTGTAGCATTTGGACACATATTCTACTAGTACTTTCGATGGAATTTTGTTGTTTAGGATACAATATGACAAAATACAGTGATTTTTAGTGAATACAAGCTTTTGGAGGCACTCCGTGGTGCACTCGCCAGCGCAGCTAGAGTGCCGATTTGAACTATAGAAGTTACTGCAAAACACCTTAAAAACACGTAATTCGCTTAGAAAATGCATTTTCAAGTGATTTGGAGACATGTTTTGAGAAACAGTTTTTACATCATATTTGAGCGATTCACGAAACGACGATTTTGCATGTATCTTTGGAAACATATTCTACCTATAGTTTCGGTGGAACTAGGTTATTTATGCTACAATAAGACAAAATACACTGTGTTTCAGTGAATACAGCCTTTTGGAGGCACTCCGTGGTGCACTCGCCAGCGCAGCTAGAGTGCCGATTTAAACTATAGAAGTTACTGCAAAACACCTTAAAAACACGTAATTCGCTTAGAAAACGCATTTTCAAGTGATTTGGAGACATGTTTTGAGAAACAGTTTTTACATTATATTTGAGCGTTTCACGGTCTGAAACGACGATTTTGTATGTAGATTTAGGAAACATATTCTACCTGTAGTTTCGATGGAATTTTGTTGTTTAGGATACAATATGACAAAATACAGTGATTTTTAGTGATTACAAGCTTTCGGAAGCACTTCGCGGTGCACTCGCCAGCGCAGCTAGAGTGCCGATTTGAACTATAGAAGTTACTGCAAATCACCTTAAAAACACGTAATTCGCTTAGAAAACGCATTTTCAAGTGATTTAGAGACATGTTTTGAGAAACAGTTTCTACATCATATTTGAGCGTTTCACGGTCTGAAACGACGATTTTGCATGTATCTTTGGAAACATATTCTACCTGTAGTTTCGATGGAACTAGGTTATTTATGCTACAATAAGACAAAATACATTGATTTTTAGTGAATACATGCTTTTGGAGGCACTCCGTGGTGCACTCGCCAGCGCAGCTAGAGTGCCGATTTGAACTATAGAAGTTACTGCAAAACACCTTAAAAACACGTAATTCGCTTAGAAAACGCATTTTCAAGTGATTCGGAGACATGTTTTGAGAAACAGTTTTTACATCATATTTGAGCGATTCACGAAACGACGATTTTTCATGTATCTTTGGAAACATATTCTACCTATAGTTTCGATGGAACTAGGTTATTTATGCTACAATAAGACAAAATACACTGTTTTTTAGTGAATACAACCTTTTGGAAGCACTTCGTGGTGCACTCGCCAGCGCAGCTAGAGTGCCGATTTGAACTATAGAAGTTACTGCAAAACACTTTAAAAACACGTAGTTCGCTTAGCAAACGCATTTTCAAGTGATTTGGAGACATATTTTGAGAAACAGTTTCTACATCATATTTGAGCGTTTCACGGTCTGAAACGACGATTTTGCATGTATCTTTGGAAACATATTCTACTTGTAGTTTCGATGGAACTAGGTTATTTATGCTACAATAAGACAAAATACACTGATTTTTTGTGAACACATGCTTTTGGAGGCACTCCGTGGTGCACTCGCCAGCGCAGCTAGAGTGCCGATTTGAACTATAGAAGTTACTGCAAAACACCTTAAAAACACGTAATTCGCTTAGAAAACGCATTTTCAAGTGATTTGGAGATATGTTTTGAGAAACAGTTTTTACATCATATTTGAGCGTTTCAAGGTCTGAAACGAACGATTTGTGTGTAGCATTTGGACACATATTCTACTAGTACTTTCGATGGAATTTTGTTATTTAGGATACAATATGACAAAATACAGTGATTTTTAGTGAATACAAGCTTTTGGAGGCACTCCGTGGTGCACTCGCCAGCGCAACTAGAGTGCCGATTTGAACTATAGAAGTTACTGCAAAACACCTTAAAAACACGTAATTCGCTTAGAAAACGCATTTTCAAGTGATTTGGAGACATGTTTTGAGTAACAGTTTTTACATCATATTTGAGCGTTTCACGGTCTGAAACGACGATTTTGCATGTATCTTTGGAAACATATTCTACCTGTAGTTTCAATGGAACTAGGCTATTTATGCTACAATAAGACAAAATACACTTATTTTTAGTGAATACAAGCTTTTGGAGTCACTCCGTGGTCCACTCGCCATTGCAGCTAGAGTGCCGATTTGAACTATAGAAGTTACTGCAAAATACCTTAAATACAGGTAATTCGCTTAGAAAACGCATTTTCAAGTGATTTGGAGATATGTTTTGAGAAACAGTTTTTACATCATATTTGAGCGTTTCACGGTCTGAAACGACGATTTTGCATGTATATTTACAAACATATTCTACCTTTAGTTTCGATGGAACTAGAATATTTATGTTACCATAAGACAAAATACACTGATTTTTAGTGAATACAAGCTTTTGGAAGCACTCCGTGGTGCACTCGCCAGCGCAGCTAGAGTGCTGATTTAAACTATAGAAGTTACTGCAAAACACCTTAAAAACATGTAATTCGCTTAGAAAACGCAATTTCAAGTGATTTGGTGACTTGTTTTGAGAAACAGTTTTTACATCATATTTGAGCGTTTCACGGTCTGAAATGACGATTTTGTATGTAGACTTAGGAAACATATTCTACCTATAGTTTCGATAGCACTTGGTTATTTAGGGTACAGTAAGACAAAATACACTGTTTTTTAGTGAATACAACCTTTTAGAGACACTACGTGGTGCACTCGCCAGCGCATCTAGAGTGCCGATTTGAACTTTAGAAGTTACTGCAAAACACCTTAAAAACACGTAATTCGTTTAGAAAACGCATTTTCAACTGATTTGGAGACATGTTTTGAGAAACAGTTTTTACATCATATTTGAGCATTTCACGGTCTGAAACGACGATTTTGCAAGTGTCTTTGGAAATATATTCTACCTGTAGTTTCGATGGAACTAGGTTATTTATGCTACAATAAGACAAAATACACTGTTTTTTAGTGAATACAACCTTTTGGGGGCACTCCATGTTGCACTCGTCAGCGCAGCTAGAGTGCCGATTTGAACTATAAAAGTTACTGCAAAACACCTTAGAAACACGTAATTCGCTTAGAAAACGCATTTTCAAGTGATTTGGAAACATGTTTTGAGAAACAGTTTTTACATCATATTTGAGCGTTTCACGGTCTGAAACGACGATTTTGGCATGTATCTTTGGAACATATCTACCTGCAGTTTCGATGGAACTAGGTTACTTATGCTACAATAAGTAAAAATACAGTGATTTTTAGTGAATACAAGCTTTTGGAGGCACTCCGTGGTGCACTCGCCAGCGCAGCTAGAGTGCCGATTTGATCTATAGAAGTTACTGCAAAACACCTTAAAAATACGTAATTCGCTTAGAAAACGCATTTTCAAGTGATTTGGTGACATGTTTTGAGAAACAGTTTTTACAATATATTTGAGCGTTTCACGGTCTGAAACGACGATTTTGCATGTATCTTTGGAAACATATTCTACTTGTAGTTTCGATGTAACTATGTTATTTATGCTACAATAAGACAAAATACACTGATTTTTAGTGAATACAAGATTTTGGAGGCACTCCGTGGTGCACTCGCCAGCGCAGCTAGAGTGCCGATTTGAACTATAGAAGTTACTGCAAAACACCTTAAAAACATGTAATTCGCTTAGAAAACGCATTTTCAAGTGATTTGGAGACATGTTTTGAGAAACAGTTTTTACATCATATTTGAGCGTTACACGGTCTGAAACGACGATTTTGCATGTATCTTTGGAAACATATTCTACCTATAGTTTCGATGGAACTAGGTTATTTATGCTACAATAAAACAATATACACTGTTATTTAGTGAATACAACCTTTTGGAGGCACTCCGTGGTGCACTCGCCAGTGCAGCTAGAGTGCCGATTTGAACTATAGAAGTTACTGCAAAACACCTTAAAAACACGTAATTCGCTTAGAAAACGCATTTTCAAGTGATTTGGAGACATGTTTTGAGAAACAGTTTTTACATCATATTTGAGCGTTTCACTGTCTGAAACGACAATTTTGCATGTATCTTTGGAAACATATTCTACCTATAGTTTCGATAAAACTAGGTTATTTATGCTACAATAAGACAAAATACACTGTTTTTTAGTGAATACAACCTTTTGGAAGCACTTCGTGGTGCACTCGCCAGCGCAGCTAGAGTGCCGATTTGAACTATAGAAGTTACTGCAAAACACCTTAAAAACACGTAATTCGCTTAGAAAACGCATTTTCAAGTGATTTGGAGACATATTTTGAGAAAAAGTTTCTACATCATATTTGAGCGTTTCACGGTCTGAAATGACGATTTTGCATTTATCTTTGGAAACATATTCTACCTGTAGTTTCGATGGAACTAGATTATTTATGCTACAATAAGACAAAATACACTGATTTTTTGTGAACACATGCTTTTGGAGGCACTCCGTGGTGCACTCGACAGCGCAGCTAGAGTGCCGATTTGAACTATAGAAGTTACTGCAAAACACCTTAAAAACACGTAATTCGCATAGAAAACGCATTTTCAAGTGATTTGGAGATATGTTTTGAGAAACAGTTTTTACATCATATTTGAGCGTTTCAAGGTCTGAAACGAACGATTTGTGTGTAGCATTTGGACGCATATTCTAATAGTACTTTCGATAGAATTTTGTTGTTTAGTATACAATATGACAAAATACAGTGATTTTTAGTGAATACAAGCTTTTGGAGGCACTCCGTGGTGCACTCGCCAGCGCAGCTAGAGTGCCGTTTTGAACTATAGAAGTTACTGCAAAACACCTTAAAAACACGTAATTCGCTTAGAAAAAGCATTTTCAAGTGATTTGGAGACATGTTTTGAGAAACAGTTTTTACATCATATTTGAGCGATTCACGAAACGACGATTTTGCATGTATCTTTGGAAACATATTCTACCTATAGTTTCGATGGAACTAGGTTATTTATGCTACAATAAGACAAAATACACTGTTTTTTAGTGAATACAACCTTTTGGAAGCACTTCGTGGTGCACTCGCCAGCGCAGCTAGAGTGCCGATTTGAACTAAGAAGTTACTGCAAAACACCTTAAAAACACGTAGTTCGCTTAGCAAACGCATTTTCAAGTGATTTGGAGACATATTTTGAGAAACAGTTTCTACATCATATTTGAGCGTTTCACGGTCTGAAACGACGATTTTGCATGTAGATTTAGGAAACATATTCTACCTGTAGTTTCGATGGAATTTTGTTGTTTAGGATACAATATGACAAAATACAGTGATTTTTAGTGATTATAAGCTTTCGGAAGCACTTCGCGGTGCACTCGCCAGCGCAGCTAGAGTGCCGATTTGAACTATAGAAGTTACTGCAAATCACCTCAAAAACACGTAATTCGCTTAGAAAACGCATTTTCAAGTGATTTGGAGACATGTTTTGAGAAACAGTTTCTACATCATATTTGAGCGTTTCACGGTCTGAAACGACGATTTTGCATGTATCTTTGGAAACATACTCTACCTGTAGTTTCGATGGAACTAGGTTATTTATGCTACAATAAGACAAAATACATTGATTTTTAGTGAATACATGCTTTTGGAGGCACTCCGTGGTGCACTCGCCAGCGCAGCTAGAGTGCCGATTTGAACTATAGAAGTTACTGCAAAACACCTTAAAAACACGAAATTTGCTTAGAAAACGCATTTTCAAGTGATTCGGAGACATGTTTTGAGAAACAGTTTTTACATCATATTTGAGCGTTTCACGGTCTGAAACGAACGATTTGTGTGTAGCATTTGGACACATATTCTACTAGTGCTTTCGCTGGAATTTAGATGTTTAGGATACAATATGACAAAATACAGTGATTTTTAGTGCATACAAGCTTTTGGAGGCACTCGGTGGTGCACTCGCCAGCGCAGCTAGAGTGCCGATTTTAACTATAGAAGTTACTGCAAAACACTTTAAAAACACGTAATTCGCTTAGAAAACGCATTTTCAAGTGATTTGGAGACATGTTTTGAGAAACAGTTTTTACATCATATTTGAGCGTTTCACGGTCTAAAACGACGATTTTGCATGTATCTTTGGAAACATATTCAACTTATAGTTTCTATGGAACTAGGTAATTTATGCTACAATAAGACAAAATACACTGTTTTATAGTGAATACAACCTTTTGGAGGCACTCCGTGGTGCACTCGCCAGCGCAGCTAGAGTGCCGATTTGAACTATAGAAGTTACTGCAAAACACCTTAAAAACACGTAATTCGCTTAGAAAACGCATATTCAAGTGATTTGGAGACATGTTTTGAGAAACAGTTTTTACATAATATTTGAGCGTTTCACGGTCTGAAACGACGATTTTGCATGTATCTTTTGGAAACATATTCTACCTGTAGTTTCGATGGAACTAGGTTATTTATGCTACAATAAGACAAAATACACTGTTTTTTAGTGAATACAACCTTTTGGAGGCACTCCGTGGTGCACTCGTCAGCGCAGCTAGAGTGCCGTTTTGAACTATAAAAGTTACTGCAAAACACCTTAGAAACACGTAATTCGCTTAGAAAACGCATTTTCAAGTGATTTGGAGACATGTTTTGAGAAAACAGTTTTACATCATATTTGAGCGTTTCACGGTCTGAAACGACGATTTTGCATGTATCTTTGGAAATATATTCTACCTGCAGTTTCGATGGAACTAGGTTACTTATGCTACAATAAGAAAAAATACAGTGATTTTTAGTGAATACAAGCTTTTGGAGGCACTCCGTGGTGCACTCGCCATTGCAGCTAGAGTGCCGATTTGATCTATAGAAGTTACTGCAAAACACCTTAAAAATACGTAATTCGCTTAGAAAACGCATTTTCAAGTGATTTGGTGACATGTTTTGAGAAACAGTTTTTACAATATATTTGAGCGTTTCACGGTCTGAAACGACGATTTTGCATGTATCTTTGGAAACATATTCTACTTGTAGTTTCGATGTAACTATGTTATTTATGCTACAATAAGACAAAATACCTGATTTTTAGTGAATACAAGCTTTTGGAGGCACTCCGTGGTGCACTCGCCAGCGCAGCTAGAGTGCCGATTTGAACTATAGAAGTTACTGCAAAACACCTTAAAAAACACGTAATTCGCTTAGAAAACGCATTTTCAAGTGATTTGGAGACATGTTTTGAGAAACAGTTTTTACATTATATTTGAGCGTTTCACGGTCTGAAACGACGATTTTGCATGTATCTTTGGAAACATATCTACCTGTAGTTTCGATGGAACTAGGTTATTTATGCTACAATAAGACAAAATACACTGATCTTTAGTGAATACAACCTTTTGGTGGCACTCGGTGAACACTCGCCAGCGCAGCTAGAGTGCCGATTTGAACTATAGAAGTTACTGCAAAACACCATAAAGACACGTATTTCGCTTAGAAAACGCATTTTCAAGTAATTTGGAGACATGTTTTGAGAAACAGTTTTACATCATATTTGAGTGTTTCTCGGTCTGAAACGACGATTTTTGCATGTATCTTTATCTACAATAAGACAAAATTCACAGATTTTTTGTGAATACAACCTTTTGGAGGCACTCGTGGTGCACTCGCCAGCGCAGCTAGAGTGCCGATTTGAACTATAGAAGTTACTGCAAAACACCTTAAAAACACGTAATTCGCTTAGAAAACGCATATTCAAGTGATTTGGAGACATGTTTTGAGCAAACAATTTTTTACATAATATTTGAGCGTTTCACGGTCTGAAACGACGATTTTGCATGTATCTTGGAAACATATTCTACCTGTAGTTTCGATGGAACTAGGTTATTTATGCTACAATAAGACAAAATACACTGTTTTTTTAGTGAATACAACCTTTTGGAGGCACTCCGTGGTGCACTCGTCAGCGCAGCTAGAGTGCCGTTTTGAACTATAAAAGTTACTGCAAAACACCTTAGAAACACGTAATTCGCTTAGAAAACGCATTTTCAAGTGATTTGGAGACATGTTTTGAGAAACAGTTTTTACATCATATTTGAGCGTTTCACGGTCTGAAACGACGATTTTGCATGTATCATTGGAAATATATTCTACCAGCAGTTTCGATGGAACTAGGTTACTTATGCTACAATAAGAAAAAATACAGTGATTTTTAGTGAATACAAGCTTTTGGAGGCACTCCGTGGTGCACTTCGCCATTGCAGCTAGAGTGCCGATTTGATCTATAGAAGTTACTGCAAAACACCTTAAAAATACGTAATTCGCTTAGAAAACGCATTTTCAAGTGATTTGGAGACATGTTTTGAGAAACAGTTTTTACATTATATTTGAGCGTTCACGGTCTGAAACGACGATTTTGCATGTATCTTTGGAAACATATTCTAACTGTATTTTCGATGGAACTAGGTTATTTATTCTACAATAATACAAAATACACTGATTTTTAGTGAATACAAGCTTTTGGAGGCACTCCGTGGTGCACTCGCCAGCGCAGCTAGAGTGCCGATTTGAACTATAGAAGTTACTGCAAAACACCTTAAAAACACGTAATTCGCTTAGAAAACGCATATTCAAGTGATTGGAGACATGTTTTGAGAAACAGTTTTTACATAATATTTGAGCGTTTCACGGTCTGAAACGACGATTTTGCATGTATCTTTGGAAACATATTCTACCTACAGTTTCGATGGAACTAGGTTATTTATGCTACAATAAGACAAAATACACTGTTTTTTAGTGAATACAACCTTTTGGAGGCACTCCGTGGTGCACTCGTCAGCGCAGCTAGAGTGCCGATTTGAACTATAAAAGTTACTGCAAAACACCTAAGAAACACGTAATTCGCTTAGAAAACGCATTTTCAAGTGATTTGGAGACATGTTTTGAGAAACAGTTTTTACATCATATTTGAGCGTTTCACGGTCTGAAACGACGATTTTGCATGTATCTTTGGAAACATATTCTAACTGTAGTGGACTAGGTTATTTATGCTACAATAAGACAAAATACATTGATTTATAGTGAATACAAGCTTTTGGAGGCACTCCGTTGTGCACTCGCCAGCGCAGCTAGAGTGCCGATTTGATCTATAGAAGTTACTGCAAAACACCTTAAAAATACGTAATTCGCTTAGAAAACGCATTTTCAAGTGATTTGGAGACATGTTTTGAGAAACAGTTTTTACATATATTTGAGCGTTTCACGGTCTGAAACGACGATTTTGCATGTATCTTTGGAAACATATTCTACTTGTAGTTTCGATGGAAACTATGTTATTTATGCTACAATAAGACAAAATACACTGATTTTTAGTGAATACAAGCTTTTGGAGGCACTCCGTGGTGCACTCGCCAGCGCAGCTAGAGTGCCGATTTGAACTATAGAAGTTACTGCAAAACACCTTAAAAACACGTAATTCGCTTAGAAAACGCATTTTCAAGTGGTTTGGAGACATGTTTTGAGAAACAGTTTTTACATCATATTTGAGCGTTTCACGGTCTGAAACGACGATTTTGCATGTATCTTTGGAAACATAATCTACCTGTAGTTTCGATAGAACTAGGTTATTTATGCTACAATAAGACAAAAAAACTGATTTTTAGTGAATACAAACTTTTGAAGGCACTCCGTGGTGCACTCGCCAGCGCAGCTAGAGTGCCAATTTGAACTATAGAAGTTACTGCAAAACACCTTAAAACACGTAATTCGCTTAGAGAACGCATTTTCAAGTGATTTGGAGACATGTTTTGAGAAACAGTTTTACATCATATTTGAGCGTTTCACGGTCTGAAACGACGATTTTGCATGTATCTTTGGAAATATATTCTACCTGCAGTTTCGAGGAACTAGGTTACTTATTCTACAATAAGAAAAAATACACTGTTTTTTACTCAATACAACCTTTAGAGGCACTCCGTGCTACAATAAGACAAAATACACTGATTTTTAGTGAATACAAGTTTTTGAGGGCACTCCGTGGAACACTCGCCAGCGCAGCTAGAGTGCCGATTTGAACTATAGAAGTTACTGCAAAACACCTTAAAGACACGTACTTCGCTTAGAAAACGCATTTTCAAGTGATTTAAAGACATGTTTTGAGTAACAGTTCTTACAACATATTTGAGCGTTTCACGGTCTGAAACGACGATTTTGCATGTATCTTTGGAAACATATTCTAACTGTAGTGGACTAGGGTATTTATGCTACAATAAGACAAAATACATTGATCTTTAGTGAATACAACCTTTCGGAGGCACTCCGTGGTGCACTCGCCAGCGCAGCTAGAGCGCCAAATTGAACTATAGAAGTTACTGCAAAACACCTTAAAAACACGTAATTCGCTTAGAAAACGCATTTTCAGGTGATTTGGAGACATGTTTTCAGAAACAGTTTTTACATTATATTTGAGCGTTTCACGGTCTGAAACGACGATTTTGCATGTATCTTTGGAAACATATTCTACCTGTAGTTTCGATGGAACTAGGTTATTTATTCTACAATAAGTCAAAATACACTGATTTTTTGTGAATACAAGCTTTTGGAGGCACTCCGTGGTGCACTTGCCACCGCAGCTAGAGTGCCGATTTGAACTATAGAAGTTACTGCAAAACACCTTAAAAACACGTAATTCGCTTAGAAAACGCATATTCAAGTGATTTGGAGACATGTTTTGAGAAACAGTTTTTACATAATTTTTGAGCGTTTCACGGTCTGAAACGACAATTTTGCATGTATCTTTGGAAACATATTCTACCTACAGTTTCGATGGAACTAGGTTATTTATGCTACAATAAGACAAAATACACTGTTTTTTAGTGAATACAACCTTTTGGAGGCACTCCGTGGTGCACTCGCCAGCGCAGCTAGAGTGCCGATTTGAACTATAGAAGTTACTGCAAAACACCTTAGAAACACGTAATTCGCTTAGAAAAGGCATTTTCAAGTGCTTTGGAGACATGTTTGAGAAACAGTTTTTACATCATATTTGAGCGTTTCACGGTCTGAAACGATGATTTTGCATGTATCTTTGGAAACATATTCTACCTGTAGTTTCGATGGAACTAGGTTATTTATGCTACAATAAGACAAAATACACTGTTTTTTAGTGAATACAACCTTTTGGAGGCACTCCGTGGTGCACTCGTCAGCGCAGCTAGAGTGCCGATTTGAACTATAAAAGTTACTGCAAAACACCTTAGAAACCCGTAATTCGCTTAGAAAACGCATTTTCAAGTGATTGGGAGACATGTTTTGAGAAACAGTTTTTACATCATATTTGAGCGTTTCACGGTCTGAAACGACGATTTTGCATGTATCTTTAGAAATATATTCTAACCTGCAGTTTCGATGGAACTAGGTTACTTATGCTACAATAAGAAAAATTACAGTGATTTTTAGTGAATACAAGCTTTTGGAGGCACTCCGTGGTGCACTCGCCAGCGCAGCTAGAGTGCCGATTTTGATCTATAGAAGTTACTGCAAAACACCTTAAAAATACGTAATTCGCTTAGAAAACGCATTTTCAAGTGATTTGGTGACATGTTTTGAGAAACAGTTTTTACAATATATTTGAGCGTTTCACGGTCTGAAACGACGATTTTGCATGTATCTTTGGAAACATATTCTACTTGTAGTTTCGATGTAACTATGTTATTTATGCTACAATAAGACAAAAGACACTGATTTTTAGTGAATACAAGCTTTTGGAGGCACTCCGTGGTGCACTCGCCAGCGCAGCTAGAGTGCCGATTTGAACTATAGAAGTTACTGCAAAACACCTTAAAAACACGTAATTCGCTTAGAAAACGCATTTTCAAGTGATTTGGAGACATGTTTTGAGAAACAGTTTTTACATTATATTTGAGCGTTTCACGGTCTGAAACGACGATTTTGCATGTATCTTTGGAAACATATTCTACCTGTAGTTTCGATGAAACTATGTTATTTATGCTACAATAACACAAAATACACTGATCTTTAGTGAATACAACCTTTTGGTGGCACTCGGTGGAACACTCGCCAGCGCAGCTAGAGTGCCGATTTGAACTATAGAAGTTACTGCAAAACACCATAAAGACACGTATTTCGCTTAGAAAACGCATTTTCAAGTAATTTGGAGACATGTTTTGAGAAACAGTTTTTACATCATATTTGAGTGTTTCTCGGTCTGAAACGACGATTTTGCATGTATCTTTATCTACAATAAGACAAAATACACTGATTTGTTGTGAATACAAGCTTTTGGAGGCACTCCGTGGTGCACTCGCCAGCGCAGCTAGAGTGCCGATTTGAACTATAGAAGTTACTGCAAAACACCTTAAAAACACGTAATTCGCTTAGAAAACGCATTTTCAAGTGATTTGGAGACATGTTTTGAGAAACAGTTTCTACATCATATTTGAGCGTTTCACGGTCTGAAACGACGATTTTTTATGTAGACTTAGGAAACATATTCTACCTGTAGTTTCGATAGCACTTGGTTATTTAGGGTACAATAAGACAAAATACACTGTTTTTTACTCAATACAACTTTTTAGAGGCACTCCGTGGTGCACTCGCCAGCGCAGCTAGAACGCCAAATTGAACTATAGAAGTTACTGAAAAACACCTTAAAAACACGTAATTCGCTTAGAAAACCCATTTTCAAGTGATTTGGAGACATGTTTTGAGAAAAAGTTTTTACATTATATTTGAGCGTTTCACGGTCTGAAACGACGATTTTGCATGTATCTTTGGAAACATATTCTAACTGTATTTTCGATGGAACTAGGTTATTTATTCTACAATAAGACAAAATACACTGATTTTTAGTGAATACAAGCTTTTGGAGGCACTCCGTGGTGCACTCGCCAGCGCAGCTAGAGTGCCGATTTGAACTATAGAAGTTACTGCAAAACACCTTAAAAACACGTAATTCGCTTAGAAAACGCATATTCAAGTGATTTGGAGACATGTTTTGAGAAACAGTTTTTACAAAATATTTGAGCGTTTCACGGTCTGAAACGACGATTTTGCATGTATCTTTGGAAACATATTCTACCTACAGTTTCGATGGAACTAGGTTATTTATGCTACAATAAGACAAAATACACTGTTTTTTAGTGAATACAACCTTTTGGAGGCACTCCGTGGTGCACTCGTCAGCGCAGCTAGAGTGCCGATTTGAACTATAAAAGTTACTGCAAAACACCTAAGAAACACGTAATTCGCTTAGAAAACGCATTTTCAAGTGATTTGGAGACATGTTTTGAGAAACAGTTTATACATCATATTTGAGCGTTTCACGGTCTGAAACGACGATTTTGCATGTATCTTTGGAAACATATTCTAACTGTAGTGGACTAGGTTATTTATGCTACAATAAGACAAAATACATTGATTTATAGTGAATACAAGCTTTTGGAGGCACTCCGTTGTGCACTCGCCAGCGCAGCTAGAGTGCCGATTTGATCTATAGAATTTACTGCAAAACACCTTAAAAATACGTAATTCGCTTAGAAAACGCATTTTCAAGTGATTTGGAGACATGTTTTGAGAAACAGTTTTTACATTATATTTGAGCGTTTCACGGTCTGAAACGACGATTTTGCATGTATCTTTGGAAACATATTCTACTTGTAGTTTCGATGGAACTATGTTATTTATGCTACAATAAGACAAAATACACTGATTTTTAGTGAATACAAGCTTTTGGAGGCACTCCGTGGTGCACTCGCCAGCGCAGCTAGAGTGCCGATTTGAACTATAGAAGTTACTGCAAAACACCTTAAAAACACGTAATTCGCTTAGAAAACGCATTTTCAAGTGGTTTGGAGACATGTTTTGAGAAACAGTTTTTACATCATATTTGAGCGTTTCACGGTCTGAAACGACGATTTTGCATGTACCTTTGGAAACATAATCTACCTGTAGTTTCGATAGAACTAGGTTATTTATGCTACAATAAGACAAAAAAACTGATTTTTAGTGAATACAAACTTTTGGTGGCACTCCGTGGTGCACTCGCCAGCGCAGCTAGAGTGCCAATTTGAACTATAGAAGTTACTGCAAAACACCTTAAAAACACGTAATTCGCTTAGAGAACGCATTTTCAAGTGATTTGGAGACATGTTTTGAGAAACAGTTTTTACATCATTTTTGAGCGTTTCACGGTCTGAAACGTCGATTTTGCATGTATCTTTGGAAACATATTCTACCTGTAGTTTCGATGGAACTAGGTTAGTTATGCTACAATAAGACAAAACACATTGATTTTTAGTGAATACAAGCTTATGGAGGCACTTCGTGGTGCACTCGCCAGCGCAGCTTGAGTGCCGATTTGAACTATAGAAGTTACTGCAAAACACCTTAAAAACACGTAATTCGCTTAGAAAACGCATTTTCAAGTGATTTGGAGACATGTTTTGAGAAACAGTTTTTACATCATATTTCAGCGTTTCACGGTCTGAAACGACGATTTTGCATGTATCTTTGGAAACATATTCTACTTGTAGTTTCGATGGAACTAGGTTATTTATGCTACAATAAGACAAAATACACTGATTTTTAGTGAATACAAGCTTTTGGAGGCACTCCGTGGTGCACTCGCCAGCGCAGCTAGAGTGCCGATTTGAACTATAGAAGTTACTGCAAAACACCTTAAAAACACGTAATTCGCTTAGAAAACGCATTTTCAAGTGATTTGGAGACATGTTTTGAGAAAAAGGTTCTACATCATATTTGAGCGTTTCACGGTCTGAAACGACGATTTTGCATGTATCTTTGGAAACATATTCTACCTGTAGTTTCGATGGAACTAGGTTATTTATGCTACAATAAGACAAAATACACTGATTTTTTGTGAACACATGCTTTTGGAGGCACTCCGTGGTGCACTCGCCAGCGCAGCTAGAGTGCCGATTTGAACTATAGAAGTTACTGCAAAACACCTTAAAAACACGTAATTCGCTTAGAAAACGCATTTTCAAGTGATTCGGAGACATGTTTTGAGAAACAGTTTTTACATCATATTTCAGCGTTTCACGGTCTGAAACGAACGATTTGTGTGTAGCATTTGGACACATATTCTACTAGTACTTTCGATGGAATTTAGATGTTTAGGATACAATATGACAAAATGCAGTGATTTTTAGTGAATACAAGATTTTGGTGGCACTCGGTGATGCACTCGCCAGCGCAGCTTGAGTGCCGTTTTTAACTATAGAAGTTACTGCAAAACACTTTAAAAACACGTAATTCGCTTAGAAAACGCATTTTCAAGTGATTTGGAGACATGTTTTGAGAAACAGTTTTTACATCATATTTGAGCGTTTCACGGTCTAAAACGACGATTTTGCATGTATCTTTGGAAACATATTCTACCTATAGTTTCTATGGAACTAGGTTATTTATGCTACAATAAGACAAAATATACTGTTTTATAGTGAATACAAGCTTTTGGAGGCACTCCGTGGTGCACTCGCCAGCGCAGCTAGAGTGCCGATTTGAACTATAGAAGTTACTGCAAAACACCTTAAAAACACGTAATTCGCTTAGAAAACACATTTTCAAGTGATTCGGAGACATGTTTTGAGAAACAGTTTTTACATCATATTTGAGCGTTTCACGGTCTAAAACGACGATTTTGCATGTATCTTTGGCAACATATTCTACCTATAGTTTAGTTAGAACTAGGTTATTTATGCTACAATAAGACAAAATACACTGTTTTATAGTGAATACAACCTTTTGGAGGCACTCCGTGGTGAACTCGCTAGCGCAGCTAGAGTGCCGATTTGAACTATAGAAGTTACTGCAAAACACCTTAAAAACACGTAATTCGCTTAGAAAACGCATTTTCAAGTGATTTGGAGAAATGTTTTGAGAAACAGTTTTTACATCATATTTGAGCGTTTCACGGTCTGAAACGACGATTTTGTATGTAGACTTAGGAAACATATTCTACATGTAGTTTCGATAGCACTTGGTTATTTAGGGTACAATAAGACAATATACACTGTTTTTTAGTGAATACAACATTTTGGAGGCACTCCGTGGTGCACTCGACAGCGCAGCTAGAGTGCCGATTTGAACTATAGAAGTTACTACTAAACACCTTAAAAACACGTAATTCGCTTAGAAAACGCATTTTCAAGTGATTTGGAGACATGTTTTGAGAACCAGTTTTTACATCATATTTGAGCGTTTCACGGTCTGAAACGAACGATTTGTGTGTAGCATTTGGACACATATTCTACTAGAACTTTAGATGGAATTTTGTTGTTTAGGATACAATGTGATAAAATACAGTGATTTTTAGTGAATACAAGCTTTTGGAGGCACTCCTTGGTGCACTCGCCACCGTAGCTAGAGTGCCGATTTGAACAATAGAAGTTACTGCAAAACACCTTAAAAACACGTAATTCGCTTAGAAAACGCATTTTCAAGTGATTTGGAGACATGTTTTGAGAAACAGATTTTACATCATATTTGAGCGTTTCACGGTCTGAAACGACGATTTTGCATGTATCTTTGGAAACATATTCTAACTGTAGTTTCGATGGAACTAGGTTATTTATGCTACAATAAGACAAAATACACTGATTTTTAGTGAATACAAGCTTTTGGAGGCACTTCGTGGTGCACTCGCCAGCGCAGCTAGAGTGCCGATTTGAACTATAGAAGTTACTGCAAAACACCTTAAAAACACGGAATTCGCTTAGAAAACGCATTTTCAAGTGATTTGGATACATGTTTTGAGAAACAGTTTTTACATCATATTTGAGCGTTTCACGGTCTGAAACGACGATTTTGTATGTAGACTTAGGAAACATATTCTACATGTAGTTTCGATAGCACTTGGTTATTTAGGGTACAATAAGACAATATACACTGTTTTTTAGTGAATACAACATTTTGGAGGCACTCCGTGGTGCACTCGACAGCGCAGCTAGAGTGCCGATTTGAACTATAGAAGTTACTACTAAACACCTTAAAAACACGTAATTCGCTTAGAAAACGCATTTTCAAGTGATTTGGAAACATGTTTTGAGAACCAGTTTTTACATCATATTTGAGCGTTTCACGGTCTGAAACGAACGATTTGTGTGTAGCATTTGGACACATATTCTACCAGAACTTTAGATGGAATTTTGTTGTTTAGGATACAATGTGATAAAATACAGTGATTTTTAGTGAATACAAGCTTTTGGAGGCACTCCTTGGTGCACTCGCCACCGTAGCTAGAGTGCCGATTTGAACAATAGAAGTTACTGCAAAACACCTTAAAAACACGTAATTCGCTTAGAAAACGCATTTTCAAGTGATTTGGAGACATGTTTTGAGAAACAGATTTTACATCATATTTGAGCGTTTCACGGTCTGAAACGACGATTTTGCATGTATCTTTGGAAACATATTCTAACTGTAGTTTCGATGGAACTAGGTTATTTATGCTACAATAAGACAAAATACACTGATTTTTAGTGAATACAAGCTTTTGGAGGCACTTCGTGGTGCACTCGCCAGCGCAGCTAGAGTGCCGATTTGAACTATAGAAGTTACTGCAAAACACCTTAAAAACACGGAATTCGCTTAGAAAACGCATTTTCAAGTGATTTGGAGACATGTTTTGAGAAACAGTTTTTACATCATATTTGAGCGTTTCACGGTCTGAAACGACGATTTTGCGTGTATCTTTGGAAACATATTCTACCTATAGTTTTGATGGAACTAGGTTATTTATGCTACAATAATACAAAATACACTGATTTTTAGTGAATACAAGCTTTTGGAGGCACTCCGTGGTGCACTCGCCAGCGCAGCTAGAGTGCCGAATTGAACTATAAAAGTTACTGCAAAACACCTTAAAAACACGTATATCGCTTAGAAAACGCATTTTCAAGTGATTTGGAGACATGTTTTGAGAAACAGTTTTTACATCATATTTGAGCGTTTCACGGTCTGAAACGACGATTTTGCATGTATCTTTGGAAACATATTCTACCTGTAGTTTCGATGGAACTAGGTTATTTATGCTACAATAAGACAAAATACACTGATTTTTAGTGAATACAAGCTTTTGGAGGCACTCCGTGGTCCACTCGCTATTGCAGCTAGAGTGCCGATTTGAACTATAGAAGTTACTGCAAAATACCTTAAAAACAGGTAATTCGCTTAGAAAACGCATTTTCAAATGATTTGGAGATATGTTTTGAGAAACAGTTTTTACATCATATTTGAGCGTTTCACGGTCTGAAACGATGATTTTGCATGTATCTTTGCAAACATATTCTACCTTTAGTTTCGATGGAACTAGAATATTTATGTTACAATAAGACAAAATACACTGATTTTTAGTGAATACAAGCTTTTGGAGGCACTCCGTGGTGCACTCGCCAGCGCAGCTAGAGTGCCGATTTAAACTATAGAAGTTACTGCAAAACACCTTAAAAACGCGTAATTCGCTTAGAAAACGCAATTTCAAGTGATTTGGTGACATGTTTTGAGATACAGTTTTTACATCATATTTGAGCGTTTCACGGTCTGAAACGACGATTTTGTATGTAGACTTAGGAAACATATTCTACCTGTAGTTTCGATAGCACTTGGTTATTTAGGGTACAGTAAGTCAAAATACACTGTTTTTTAGTGAATACAACCTTTTAGAGACACTACGTGGTGCACTCGCCAGCGCATCTAGAGTGCCGATTTGAACTATAGAAGTTACTGCAAAACACCTTAAAAACACGTAATTCGTTTAGAAAACGCATTTTCAACTGATTTGGAGACATGTTTTGAGAAACAGTTTTTACATCATATTTGAGCGTTTCACGGTCTGAAACGACGATTTTGCATGTGTCTTTGGAAATATATTCTACCTGTAGTTTCGATGGAACTAGGTTATTTATGCTACAATAAGACAAAATACACTGTTTTTTAGTGAATACAACCTTTTGGGGGCACTCCGTGGTGCACTCGTCAGCGCAGCTAGAGTGCCGATTTGAACTATAAAAGTTACTGCAAAACCTTAGAAACACGTAATTCGCTTAGAAAACGCATTTTCAAGTGATTTGGAGACATGTTTTGAGAAACAGTTTTTTACATCATATTTGAGCGTTTCACGGTCTGAAGCGACGATTTTGCATGTATCTTTGGAAACATATTCTACCTGCAGTTTCGATGGAACTAGGTTACTTATGCTACAATAAGAAAAAATACAGTGATTTTTAGTGAATACAAGCTTTTGGAGGCACTCCGTGGTGCACTCGCCAGCGCAGCTAGTGTGCCGATTTGATCTATAGAAGTTACTGCAAAACACCTTAAAAATACGTAATTCGCTTAGAAAACGCATTTTCAAGTGTTTTGGTGACATGTTTTGAGAAACAGTTTTTAACAATATATTTGAGCGTTTCACGGTCTGAAACGACGATTTTGCATGTATCTTTGGAAACATATTCTACTTGTAGTTTCGATGTAACTATGTTATTTATGCTACAATAAGACAAAATACACTGATTTTTAGTGAATACAAGCTTTTGGAGGCACTCCGTGGTGCACTCGCCAGCGCAGCTAGAGTGCCGATTTGAACTATAGAAGTTACTGCAAAACACCTTAAAAACACGTAATTCGCTTAGAAAACGCATTTTCAAGTGATTTGGAGACATGTTTTGAGAAACAGTTTTTACATCATATTTGAGCGTTTCACGGTCTGAAACGACGATTTTGCATGTATCTTTGGAAACATATTCTACCTATAGTTTCGATGGAACTAGGTTATTTATGCTACAATAAAACAATATACACTGTTATTTAGTGAATAAAACCTTTTGGAGGCACTCCGTGGTGCACTCGCCAGTGCAGCTAGAGTGCCGATTTGAACTATAGAAGTTACTGCAAAACACCTTAAAAACACGTAATTCGCTTAGAAAACGCATTTTTAAGTGATTTGAAGACATGTTTTGAGAAACAGTTTTTACATCATATTTGAGCGTTTCACTGTCTGAAACGACGATTTTGCATGTATCTTTGGAAACATATTCTACCTATAGTTTCCATGGAACTAGGTTATTTATGCTACAATAAGACAAAATACACTGTTTTTTAGTAAATACAACCTTTTGGAAGCACTTCGTGGTGCACTCGCCAGCGCAGCTAGAGTGCCGATTTGAACTATAGAAGTTACTGCAAAACACCTTAAAAACACGTAATTCGCTTAGAAAACGCATTTTCAAGTGATTTGGAGACATATTTTGAGAAAAAGTTTCTACATCATATTTGAGCGTTTCACGGTCTGAAACGACGATTTTGCATGTATCTTTGGAAACATATTCTACCTGTGGTTTCGATGGAACTAGGTTATTTATGTTACAATAAGACAAAATACACTGATTTTTTGTGAACACATGCTTTTGGAGGCACTCCGTGGTGCACTCGCCAGCGCAGCTAGAGTGCCGATTTGAACTATAGAAGTTACTGCAAAACACCTTAAAAACACGTAATTCGCTTAGAAAACGCATTTTCAAGTGATTTGGAGATATGTTTTGAGAAACAGTTTTTACATCATATTTGAGCGTTTCAAGGTCTGAAACGAACGATTTGTGTGTAGCATTTGGACTCATATTCTACTAGTACTTTCGATGGAATTTTGTTGTTTAGGATACAATATGACAAAATACAGTGATTTTTAGTGAATACAAGCTTTTGGAGGCACTCCGTGGTGCACTCGCCAGCGCAGCTAGAGTGCCGATTTGAACTATAGAAGTTACTACAAAACACCTTAAAAACACGTATTACGCTTAGAAAATGCATTTTCAAGTGATTTGGACACATGTTTTGAGAAACAGCTTTTACATCTTATTTGAGCGATTCACGAAACGACGATTTTGCATGTACCTTTGGAAACATATTCTACCTATAGTTTCGATGGAACTAGGTTATTTATGCTACAATAAGACAAAATACACTGTGTTTCAGTGAATACAGCCTTTTGGAGGCACTCCGTGGTGCACTCGCCAGCGCAGCTAGAGTGCCGATTTAAACTATAGAAGTTACTGCAAAACACCTTAAAAACACGTAATTCGCTTAGAATACGCATTTTCAAGTGATTTGGAGACATGTTTTGAGAAACAGTTTTTACATTATATTTGAGCGTTTAAAGTTCTGAAACGACGATTTTGTATGTAGATTTAGGAAACATATTCTACCTGTAGTTTCGATAGAATTTTGTTGTTTAGGATACAATATGACAAAATACAGTGATTTTTAGTGATTACAAGCTTTTGGAAGCACTTCGCGGTGCACTCGCCAGCGCAGCTAGAGTGCCGATTTGAACTATAGAAGTTACTGCAAATCACCTTAAAAACACGTAATTTGCTTAGAAAACGCATTTTCAAGTGATTTGGAGACATGTTTTGAGAAACAGTTTTTACATCATATTTGAGCGTTTCACGGTCTGAAACGACGATTTTGCATGTATCTTTGGAAACATATTCTACCTGTAGTTTCGATGGAACTAGGTTATTTATGCTACAATAAGACAAAATACATTGATTTTTAGTGAATACATGCTTTTGAAAGCACTCCGTGGTGCACTCGCCAGCGCAGCTAGAGTGCCGATTTGAACTATAGAAGTTACTGCAAAACACTTTAAAAACACGTAATTCGCTTAGAGAACGCATTTTCAAGTGATTTGGAGACATGTTTTGAGAAACAGTTTTTACATCATATTTGAGTGTTTCACGGTATGAAACGACGATTTTGTATGTAGACTTAGGAAACATATTCTACATGTAGTTTCGATAGCACTTGGTTATTTAGGGTACAATAAGACAATATACACTGTTTACAATATTTACTGTTTTTTAGTGCTTACAAACTTTTGGAGGCACTCCGTGGTGCACTCGCCAGCGCAGCTAGAGTGCCGATTTGAACTATAGAAGTTACTGCAAAACACCTTAAAAACACGTAGTTCGCTTAGTAAACGCATTTTCAAGTGATTTGGAGACATGTTTTGAGAAAAAGTTTTTACATCATATTTGAGCGTTTCACGGTCTGAAACGACGATTTTGCATGTATCTTTGGAAATATATTCTACTTGTAGTTTCGATGGAACTATGTTATTTATGCTACAATAAGACAATATACACTAATTTTTCGTAAATACAAGCTTTTGGAGGCACTCCGTGGTGCACTCGCCAGCGCAGCTAGAGTGCCGATTTGAACTATAGTTCAAGTTACTACAAAACACCTTAAAAACACGTAATTCGTTCAGAAAACGCATTTTCAAGTGATTTGGAGACATGTTTTGAGAAACAGTTTTTACATCATATTTGAGCGTTGCACGGTCCGAAACGACGATTTTGCATGTACCTTTGGAAGCATATTCTACCTGTAGTTTCGATGAACTAGGCTATTTATGCTACAATAAGACAAAATACACTGATTATTAGTGAATAAAAGCTTTTGGAGGCACTCCGTGGTGCACTCGCCAGCGCAGCTAGAGTGCCGATTTGAACTATTGAAGTTACTGCAAAACAACTTAAAAACACGTAATTCGCTTAGAAAACGCATTTTCAAGTGAGTTGGAGACATGTTTTGAGAAACAGTTTTTACATCATATTTGAGCGTTTCACGGTCTGAAACGACGATTTTGCATGTGTCTTTGGAAATATATTCTACCTGTAGTTTCGATGGAACTAGGTTATTTATGCTACAATAAGACAAAATACACTGTTTTTTAGTGAATACAACCTTTTGGGGGCACTCCGTGGTGCACTCGTCAGCGAAGCTAGAGTGCCGATTTGAACTATAAAAGTTACTGCAAAACACCTTAGAAACACGTAATTCGCTTAGAAAACGCATTTTCAAGTGATTTGGAGACATGTTTTGAGAAACAGTTTTTACATCATATTTGAGCGTTTCACGGTCTGAAGCGACGATTTTGCATGTATCTTTGGAAACATATTCTACCTGCATTTTCGATGGAACTAGGTTACTTATGCTACAATAAGAAAAAATACAGTGATTTTTAGTGAATACAAGCTTTTGGAGGCACTCCGTGGTGCACTCGCCAGCGCAGCTAGAGTGCCGATTTGATCTATAGAAGTTACTGCAAAACACCTTAAAAATACGTAATTCGCTTAGAAAACGCATTTTCAAGTGTTTTGGTGACATGTTTTGAGAAACAGTTTTTACAATATATTTGAGCGTTTCACGGTCTGAAACGACGATTTTGCATGTATCTTTGGAAACATATTCTACTTGTAGTTTCGATGTAACTATGTTATTTATGCTACAATAAGACAAAATACACTGATTTTTAGTGAATACAAGCTTTTGGAGGCACTCCGTGGTGCACTCGCCAGCGCAGCTAGAGTGCCGATTTGAACTATAGAAGTTACTGCAAAACACCTTAAAAACACGTAATTCGCTTAGAAAATGCATTTTCAAGTGATTTGGAGACATGTTTTGAGAAACAGTTTTTACATCATATTTGAGCGTTTCACGGTCTGAAACGACGATTTTGCATGTATCTTTGGAAACATATTCTACCTATAGTTTCGATGGAACTAGGTTATTTATGCTACAATAAAACAATATACACTGTTATTTAGTGAATACAACCTTTTGGAGGCACTCCGTGGTGCACTCGCCAGTGCAGCTAGAGTGCCGATTTGAACTATAGAAGTTACTGCAAAACACCTTAAAAACACGTAATTCGCTTAGAAAACGCATTTTTAAGTGATTTGAAGACATGTTTTGAGAAACAGTTTTTACATCATATTTGAGCGTTTCACTGTCTGAAACGACGATTTTGCATGTATCTTTGGAAACATATTCTACCTATAGTTTCGATGGAACTAGGTTATTTATGCTATAATAAGACAAAATACACTGTTTTTTAGTAAATACAACCTTTTGGAAGCACTTCGTGGTGCACTCGCCAGCGCAGCTAGAGTGCCGATTTGAACTATAGAAGTTACTGCAAAACACCTTAAAAACACGTAATTCGCTTAGAAAACGCATTTTCAAGTGATTTGGAGACATATTTTGAGAAAAAGTTTCTACATCATATTTGAGCGTTTCACGGTCTGAAACGACGATTTTGCATGTATCTTTGGAAACATATTCTACCTGTGGTTTCGATGGAACTAGGTTATTTATGTTACAATAAGACAAAATACACTGATTTTTTGTGAACACATGCTTTTGGAGGCACTCTGTGGTGCACTCGCCAGCGCAGCTAGAGTGCCGATTTGAACTATAGAAGTTACTGCAAAACACCTTAAAAACACGTAATTCGCTTAGAAAACGCATTTTCAAGTGATTAGGAGATATGTTTTGAGAAACAGTTTTTACATCATATTTGAGCGTTTCAAGGTCTGAAACGAACGATTTGTGTGTAGCATTTGGACTCATATTCTACTAGTACTTTCGATGGAATTTTGTTGTTTAGGATACAATATGACAAAATACAGTGATTTTTAGTGAATACAAGCTTTTGGAGGCACTCCGTGGTGCACTCGCCAGCGCAGCTAGAGTGCCGATTTGAACTATAGAAGTTACTGCAAAACACCTTAAAAACACGTATTACGCTTAGAAAATGCATTTTCAAGTGATTTGGACACATGTTTTGAGAAACAGTTTTTACATCTTATTTGAGCGATTCACGAAACGACGATTTTGCATGTACCTTTGGAAACATATTCTACCTATAGTTTCGATGGAACTAGGTTATTTATGCTACAATAAGACAAAATACACTGTGTTTCAGTGAATACAGCCTTTTGGAGGCACTCCGTGGTGCACTCGCCAGCGCAGCTAGAGTGCCGATTTAAACTATAGAAGTTACTGCAAAACACCTTAAAAACACGTAATTCGCTTAGAATACGCATTTTCAAGTGATTTGGAGACATGTTTTGAGAAACAGTTTTTACATTATATTTGAGCGTTTAAAGTTCTGAAACGACGATTTTGTATGTAGATTTAGGAAACATATTCTACCTGTAGTTTCGATAGAATTTTGTTGTTTAGGATACAATATGACAAAATACAGTGATTTTTAGTGATTACAAGCTTTTGGAAGCACTTCGCGGTGCACTCGCCAGCGCAGCTAGAGTGCCGATTTGAACTATAGAAGTTACTGCAAATCACCTTAAAAACACGTAATTCGCTTAGAAAACGCATTTTCAAGTGATTTGGAGACATGTTTTGAGAAACAGTTTTTACATCATATTTGAGCGTTTCACGGTCTGAAACGACGATTTTGCATGTATCTTTGGAAACATATTCTACCTGTAGTTTCGATAGAACTAGGTTATTTATGCTACAATAAGACAAAATACATTGATTTTTAGTGAATACATGCTTTTGAAAGCACTCCGTGGTGCACTCGCCAGCGCAGCTAGAGTGCCGATTTGAACTATAGAAGTTACTGCAAAACACTTTAAAAACACGTAATTCGCTTAGAGAACGCATTTTCAAGTGATTTGGAGACATGTTTTGAGAAACAGTTTTTACATCATATTTGAGTGTTTCACGGTATGAAACGACGATTTTGTATGTAGACTTAGGAAACATATTCTACATGTAGTTTCGATGGAACTATGTTATTTATGCTACAATAAGACAATATACACTAATTTTTCGTAAATACAAGCTTTTGGAGGCACTCCGTGGTGCACTCGCCAGCGCAGCTAGAGTGCCGATTTGAACTATAGTTCAAGTTACTACAAAACACCTTAAAAACACGTAATTCGTTCAGAAAACGCATTTTCAAGTGATTTGGAGACATGTTTTGAGAAACAGTTTTTACATCATATTTGAGCGTTGCACGGTCCGAAACGACGATTTTGCATGTACCTTTGGAAGCATATTCTACCTGTAGTTTCGATGAACTAGGCTATTTATGCTACAATAAGACAAAATACACTGATTATTAGTGAATAAAAGCTTTTGGAGGCACTCCGTGGTGCACTCGCCAGCGCAGCTAGAGTGCCGATTTGAACTATTGAAGTTACTGCAAAACAACTTAAAAACACGTAATTCGTTTAGAAAACGCATTTTCAAGTGAGTTGGAGACATGTTGTGAGAAACAGTTTTTACAACATATTTGAGCGTTTCACGGTCTGAAACGACGATTTTGCATGTATCTTTGGAAACATATTCTACCTGTAGTTTCGATGAACTAGGCTATTTATGCTACAATAAGACAAAATACACTGAATTTTAGTGAATACAACCTTTTAGAGGCACTCCGTGGCGCACTCGCCAGCGCAGCTAGAGTGCCGATTTGAACTATAGCAGTTACTGCAAAACACCTTAAAAACACGTAATTCGCTTAGAAAACGCATTTTCAAGTGATTTGGAGACATGTTTTGAGAAACAGTTTTTACATCATATTTGAGCGTTTCACGGTCTGAAACGACGGTTTTGCATGTATCTTTGGAAACATATTCTACCTGTAGTTTCGATGGAACTAGATTATTTATGCTACAATAAGACAAAATACACTGATTTTTAGTGAATACAAGCTTTTAGAGGCACTCCGTGGCGCACTCGCCAGCGCAGCTAGAGTGCCGATTTGAACTATAGAAGTTACTGCAAAACACCTTAAAAACACGTAATTCGCTTAGAAAACGCATTTTCAAGTGATTTGGAGACATGTTTTGAGAAACAGTTTTTACATCATATTTGAGCGTTTCACGGTCTGAAACGACGGTTTTGCATGTATCTTTGGAAACATATTCTACCTGTAGTTTCGATGGAACTAAGTTATTTATGCTACAATAAGACAAAATACACTGATTTTTAGTGAATACAAGCTTTTAGAGGCACTCCGTGGCGCACTCGCCAGCGCAGCTAGAGTGCCGATTTGAACTATAGCAGTTACTGCAAAACACCTTAAAAACACGTAATTCGCTTAGAAAACGCATTTTCAAGTGATTTGGAGACATGTTTTGAGAAACAGTTTTTACATCATATTTGAGCGTTTCACGGTCTGAAACGACGGTTTTGCATGTATCTTTGGAAACATTTTCTACCTGCAGTTTCGATGGTACTAGGTTATTTATGCTACAATAAGACAAAATACACTGATATTTAGTGAATACAAGCTTTTGGAGGCACTCCGTAGTGCACTCGCCAGCGCAGCTAGAGTGCCGATTTGAACTATTGAAGTTACTGCAAAACACCTTATAACACGTAATTCGCTTAGAAAACGCATTTTCAAGTGATTTGGAGACATGTTTTGAGAAACAGTTTTTACATCATATTTGAGCGTTTCACGGTCTGAAACGACGGTTTTGCATGTATCTTTGGTAACATTTTCTACCTGCAGTTTCGATGGTACTAGGTTATTTATGCTACAATAAGACAAAATACACTGATATTTAGTGAATACAAGCTTTTGGAGGCACTCCGAGGTGCCCTCGCCAGCGCAGCTAAAGTGCCGATTTGAACTATAGAAGTTACTGCAAAACACCTTAAAAACACGTACTTCGCTTAGAAATCGCATTTTCAAGTGATTTGGAGACATGTTTTGAGAAACAGTTTTTACAACATATTTGAGCGTTTCACGGTCTGAAACGACGATTTTGCATGTATCTTTGGACACATATTCTACCTGTAGTTTCGATGTAACATGGTTATTTATGCTACAATAAGACAAAATACAGTGATTTTTAATTAATACGAGCTTTTGGAGGCACTCCGAGGTGCCCTCGCCAGCGAAGCTAGAGTGCCGATTTGAACTATAGAAGTTACTGCAAAACACCTTAAAAACACGTAATTCGCTTAGAAAACGCATTTTCAAGTGATTTGGAGACATGTTTTGAGCAACAGTTTTTACATCATATTTGAGCGTTTCACGGTCTGAAACGTCGATTTTGCATGTATCATTGGAAACATATTCTACCTGTAGTTTCGATGGAACTAGGTTATTTATGCTACAATAAGACAAAATTAACAGATTTTTAGTGAATACAAGCTTTTGGAAGCACTCCGTGGTGCACTCGCCAGCGCAGCTAGAGTGCCGATTTGAACTATAGTTCAAGTTACTGCAAAACACCTTAGAAACTCGTAATTCGTTCAGAAAACGCATTTTCAAGTGATTTGGAGACATGTTTTGAGAAACAGTTTTTACATCATATTTGAGCGTTTCACGTTCCGAAACGACGATTTTGCATGTATCTTTAAAAACATATTTTACCTGTAGTTTCGATGGAACTAGTTTATTTAGGCTACAATAAGACAAAATACACTGATTTTTAATGAATACAAGCTTTTGGAGGCACTCGGTGGTGCACTCGCCAGCGCAGCTAGAGTGCCGATTTGAACTATAGAAGTTACTGCAAAACACCTTAAAAACACGTAATTCGCTTAGAAAACGCATTTTCACGTGATTTGGAGACATGTTTTGAGAAACATTTTTTACAACATATTTGAGCGTTTCACGGTCTGAAACGACGATTTTGTATGTAGACTTAGGAAACATGTTCTACCTGTAGTTTCGATAGCACTTGGTTATTTAGGGTACAATAAGACAAAATACACAGATTTTTAGTGAATACAACCTTTTAGAGGCACTCCGCGGTGCACTCGCCAGCGCAGCTAGAGTGCCGATTTGAACTATAGAAGTTACTGCAAAACACCTTAAAAACACGTAATTTGTTTAGAAAACGCATTTTCAAGTGATTTGGAGACATGTTTTGAGAAACAGTTTTTACATCATATTTGAGACCGAAGCGACGATTTTGCATGTATCTTTGGAAACATATTCTACCTGTAGTTTCGATGGAACTATATTATTTATGCTACAATAAGACAAAATACACTGATTTTTAGTGAATACAAGCTTTTGGAGGCACTCCGTGGTGCACTCGCCAGCGCAGCTAGAGTGCCGATTTGAACTATAGAAGTTACTGCCAAACACCTTAATATTTTGAGAAACAGTTTTTACATCATATTTGAACGTTTCACGGTCTGAAACGACGATTTTGCATGTATCTTTGGAAACATATTTTACCTGTAGGTTCGATGGAACTAGGTTATTTATGCTACAATAAGACAAAATACACTGATTTTTAGTGAATACAAGCTTTTGGAGGCACTCCGTAGTGCACTCGCCAGCGCAGCTAGAGTGCCGGTTTGAACTATAGAAGATACTGCAAAACACCTTAAAAACACGTAATTAGCTTAGAAAACGCATTTTCAAGTGATTTGGAGACATGTTTTGAGAAACAGTTTTTACATCATATTTAAGCGTTTCACGGTCTGAAACGACGTTATTGCATGTAGACTTAGGAAACATATTCTACCTGTAGTTTCGATAGCACTAGGTTATTTAGGGTACAATAAGACAAAATACACTGATTTTTAGTGAATACAACCTTTTAGAGGCACTCCGTGGTGCACTCGCCAGCGCAGCTAGAGTGCCGATTTGAACTATAGAAGTTACTGCTAAACACCTTAAAAACACGTAATTCGCTTAGAAAATGCATTTTCAAGTGATTTGGAGACAAGTTTTGAGAAACAGTTTTTACATCATATTTGAGCGTTTCACGGTCTGAAACGACGATTTTGCATGTATCTTTGGAATCATATTCTACTTGTAGTTTCGATGGAACTAGGTTATTTACGCTACAATAAGACAAAATACCCTGATTTTTAGTGAATACAAGCTTTTGGATGCACTCCGTGGTGCACTCGCCAGCGCAGCTAGAGTGCCTATTTGAACTATAGAAGTTACTGCAAAATACCTTAAAATATGGTAATTCGCTTAGAAAACGCATTTTCAAGTGATTTGGAGATATGTTTTGAGAAACAGTTTTTACATCATATTTGAGCGTTTCACGGTCTGAAACGACGATTTTGCATGTATCTTTGCAAACATATTCTACCTTTAGTTTCGATGGAACTAGGATATTTTTGTTACAATAAGACAAAATACACTGATTTTTAGTGAATACAAGATTTTGGAGGCACTCCGTGGTGCACTCGCCAGCGCAGCTAGAGTGCCGATTTAAACTATAGAAGTTACTGCAAAACACCTTAAAAACACGTAATTCGCTTAGAAAACGCATTTTCAAGTGATTTAGTGACATGTTTTGAGAAACAGTTTTTACATCATATTTGAGTGTTTCACGGTCTGAAACGACGATTTTGTATGTAGACTTAGAAAACATATTCTACCTGTAGTTTCGATAGCACTTGGTTATTTAGGGTACAATAAGACAAAATACACTGTTTTTTAGTGAATACAACCTTTTAGAGGCACGCCGTGGTGCACTCGCCAGCGCAGCTAGAGTGCCGATGTAAACTATAGAAGTTACTGCAAAACACCTTCAAAACACTTAATTCGCTTAGAAAACGCATTTTCAAGTGAATTGGAGACATGTTTTGAGAAACAGTTTTTACATCATATTTGAGCGTTCACGGTCTGAACCGACAATTTTGCATGTATCTTTGGAAACATATTCTACTTGTAGTTTCGATGGAACTAGGTTATTTATGCTACAATAACACAAAATACACTGATATTTAGTGAATACAAGCTTTTGGAGGCACTCCGTGGTGCACTCGCCAGCGCAGCAAGAGTGCCGATTTGAACTATAGAAGTTACTGCAAAACACCTTAAAGACACATAATTCGCTTAGAAAACGCATTTTCAAGTGATTTGGAGACATGTTTTGAGAAACAGTTTTTACATCATATTTGAGCGTTTCTCGGTCTGAAACGACGATTTTGCATGTATCTTTGGAAACATATTCTACCTGTAGTTTCGATGGAACTAGATAATTTATGCTACAATAAGACAAAATACACTGATTTTTAGTGAATACAAGCTTTTAGAGGCACTCCGTGGTGCACTCGCCAGCGCAGCTAGAGTGCCGATTTGAACTATAGAAGTTACTGCAAAACACCTTAAAAACACGTAATTCGCTTAGAAAACGCATTTTCAAGTGATTTGGAGACATGTTTTGAGAAACAGTTTTTACATCATATTTGAGCGTTTCACGGTCTGAAACGAACGATTTGTGTGTAGCATTTGGACACATATTCTACTAGTACTTTTGATGGAATTTAGATGTTTAGGATACAATATGACAAAATACAGTGATTTTTAGTGAATACAAGCTTTTGGAGGCACTCGGTGGTGCACTTGCCAGCGCAGCTATAGTGCCGATTTTAACTATAGAAGTTACTGCAAAACACTTTAAAAACACGTAATTCGCTTAGAAAACGCATTTTCAAGTGATTTGGAGACATGTTTTGAGAAACAGTTTTTACATCATATTTGAGCGTTTCACGGTCTAAAACGACGATTTGCATGTATCTTTGGAAACATATTCTACCTATAGTTTCGATGGAACTAGGTTATTTATGCTACAATAAGACAAAATACACTGTTTTATAGTAAATACAACCTTTTGTAGGCACTCCGTGGTGCACTCGCCAGCGCAGCTAGAGTGCCGATTTGAACTATAGAAGTTACTGCAAAACACCTTAAAAACACGTAATTCGCTTAGAAAACGCATTTTCAAGTGATTCGGAAACATGTTTTGAGAAACAGTTTTTACATCATATTTGAGCGTTTCACGGTCTAAAACGACGATTTTGCATGTATCTTTGGAAACATATTCTACCTATAGTTTTGATAGAACTAGGTTATTTATGCTACAATAAGACAAAATACACTGTTTTATAGTGAATACAACCTTTTGGAGGCACTCCGTGGTGCACTCGCCAGCGCAGCTAGAGTGCCGATTTGAACTATAGAAGTTACTGCAAAACACCTTAAAAACACGTAATTCGCTTAGAAAACGCATTTTCAAGTGAATTGGAGACATGTTTTGAGAAACAGTTTTTACATCATATTTGAACGTTTCACGGTCCGAAACGATCGATTTGTGTGTAGCATTTGGACACATATTCTACTAGAACTTTCGATGGAATTTTGTTGTTTAGGATACAATATGACAAAATACAGTGATTTTTAATGAATACAAGCTTTTGGAGGCACTCCGTGGTGCACTCGCCAGCGTAGCTAGAGTGCCGATTTGAACTATAGAAGTTACTGCAAAACACCTTAAAACCACGTAATTCGCTTAGAAAACGCATTTTCAAGTGATTTGGAGACATGTTTTGAGAAACAGATTTTACATCATATTTGAGCGTTTCACGGTCTGAAACGACGATTTTGCATGTATCTTTGGAAACATATTCTACCTATAGTTTCGATGGAACTAGGGTATTTATGCTACAATAAGACAAAATACACTGATTTTTAGTGAATACAAGCTTTTGGAGGCACTCCGTGGTGCACTCGCCAGCGCAGCTAGAGTGCCGATTTGAACTATAGAAGTTACTGCAAAACACCTTAAAAACACGTAATTCGCTTAGAAAACGCATTTTCAAGTGATTTGGAGACATGTTTTGAGAAACAGTTTTTACATCATATTTGAGCGTATCAAGGTCTGAAACGACGATTTTGCATGTATCTTTGGAAATATATTCTACCTGTAGTTTCGATGGAACTATGTTATTTATGCTACAATAAGACAAAATACACTGATTTTTAGTGAATACAAGCTTTTGGAGTCACTCCGTGGTGCACTCGCCAGCGCAGCTAGAGTGCCGATTTGAACTATAGAAGTTACTGCAAAACACCTTAAAAACACGTAATTCGCTTAGAAAACGCATTTTCAAGTGATTTGGAGACATGTTTTGAGAAACAGTTTTTACATCATATTTCAGTGTTTCACGGTCTGAAACGACGATTTTGCATGTATATTTGGAAATATATTCTACCTGTAGTTTCGATGGAACTATATTATTTATGCTACAATAAGACAAAATACACTGATTTTTAGTGAATACAAGCTTTTGGAGGCACTCCGTGGTGCACTCGCCAGCGCAGCTAGAGTGCCGATTTGAACTATAAAAGTTACTGCCAAACACCTTAAAAACACGTAATTCGCTTAGAAAATGCATTTTCAAGTGATTTGGAGACATGTTTTGAGAAACAGTTTTTACATCATATTTGAAAGTTTCACGGTCTGAAACGACGATTTTGCATGTATCTTTGGAAACATATTTTACCTGTAGTTTCGATGGAACTAAGTTTTTTATGGTACAATAAGACAAAATACACTGATTTTTAGTGAATACAAGCTTTTGGAGGCACTCCATGGTGCACTCGCCAGCGCAGCTAGAGTGCCGATTTGAACTAAAGAAGTTACTGCAAAACACCTTAGAAACACGTAATTCGCTTAGAAAACGCATTTTCAAGTGATTTGGAAACATGTTTTGAGAAACAGTTTTTACATCATATTTGAGCGTTTCACGGTCTGAAACGACGTTTTTGTATGTAGACTTAGGAAACATATTCTACCTGTAGTTTCGATAGCACTAAGTTATTTAGGGTACAATAAGACAAAATACACAGTTTTTTAGTGAATACAACCTTTTAGAGGCACTCCGTGGTGCACTCGCCAGCGCAGCTAGAGTGCCGTTTTGAACTATAGAAGTTACTGCTAAACACCTTAAAAACACGTAATTCGCTTAGAAAATGCATTTTCAAGTGATTTGGAGACATGTTTTGAGAAACAGTTTTTACATCATATTTGAGCGTTTCACGGTCTGAAAAGACGATTTTGCATGTATCTTTGCAAACATATTCTACCTTTAGTTTCGATGGAACTAGAATATTTATGTTACAATAAGACAAAATACAGTGATTTTTAGTGAATACAAGCTTTTGGAGGCACTCCGTGGTGCACTCGCCAGCGTAGCTAGAGTGCCGATTTGTACTATAGAAGTTACTGCAAAACACCTTAAAAACACGTAATTCGCTTAGAAAACGCATTTTCAAGTGATTTGGAGACATGTTTTGAGAAACAGATTTTACATCATATTTGAGCGTTTCACGGTCTGAAACGACGATTTTGCATGTATCTTTGGAAACATATTCTACCTATAGTTTCGATGGAACTAGGTTATTTATGCTACAATAAGACAAAATACACTGATTTTTAGTGAATACAAGCTTTTGGAGGCACTCAGTGGTGCACTCGCCAGCGCAGCTAGAGTGCCGATTTGAACTATAGAAGTTACTGCAAAACACCTTAAAAACACGTACTTCGCTTAGAAAACGCATTTTCAAGTGATTTGGAGACATGTTTTGAAAAACCGTTTTTACATCATATTTGAGCGTTTCACGGTCTGAAACGACGTTTTTGTATGTAGACTTAGGAAACATATTCTACCTGTAGTTTCGATAGCATTAAGTTATTTAGGGTACAATAAGACAAAATACACAGTTTTTTTAGTGAATACAACCTTTTAGAGGCACTCCGTGGTGCACTCGCCAGCGCAGCTAGAGTGCCGATTTGAACTATAGAAGTTACTGCTAAACACCTTAAAAACACGTAATTCGCTTAGAAAGTGCAATTTCAAGTGATTTGGAGATATGTTTTGAGAAACAGTTTTTACATCATATTTGAGCGTTTCACGGTCTGAAACGACGATTTTGCATGTATCTTTGAAAACATATTCTACCTATAGTTTCGATGGAACTAGGTTATTTATGCTACAATAAGACAAAATACACGGATTTTTAGTGAATACAATCTTTTGGAGGCACTCCGTGGTGCACTCGCCAGCGAAGCTAGAGTGCCGATTTGAACTATAGAAGTTGCTGCAAAACACCTTAAAAACATGTAATTCGCTTAGAAAACGCATTTTCAAGTGATTTGGAGACATGTTTTGAGAAACAGTTTTTACATCATATTTGAACGTTTCACGGTCTGAAACAAACGAATTGTGTGTAGCATTTGGACACATATTCTACTAGAACTTTCGATGGAATTTTGTTGTTTAGGATTCAATATGACAAAATACAGTGATTTTTAGTGAATACAAGCTTTTGGAGGCACTCCGTGGTGCACTCGCCAGCGCAGCTAGAGTGCCGATTTGAACTATAGAAGTTACTGCTAAATACCTTAAAAACACGTATTTCGCTTAGAAAACGCATTTTCAAGTGATTTGGAGACATGTTTTGAGAAACAGATTTTACATCATATTTGAGCGTTTCACGGTCTGAAACGACGATTTTGCATGTATCTTTGGAAACATATTCTACCTATAGTTTCGATGGAACTAGGTTATTTATGCTACAATAAGACAAAATACACTGATTTTTAGTGAATACAAGCTTTTGGAGGCACTCCGTGGTGCACTCGCCAGCGCAGCTAGAGTGCCGATTTGAACTATAGAAGTTACTGCAAAACACCTTAAAAACACGTAATTCGCTTAGAAAACGCATTTTCAAGTGATTTGGAGACATGTTTTGAGAAACAGTTTTTACATCATATTTGAGCGTTTCACGGTCTGAAACGACGATTTTGCATGTATCTTTGGAAATATATTCTACCTGTAGTTTCGATGGAACTATGTTATTTATGCTACAATAAGACAAAATACACTGATTTTTAGTGAATACAAGCTTTTGGAGGCACTCCGTGGTGCACTCGCCAGCGCAGCTAGAGTGCCGATTTGAACTATAAAAGTTACTGCCAAACACCTTAAAAACACGTAATTCGCTTAGAAAATGCATTTTCAAGTGATTTGGATACATGTTTTGAGAAACAGTTTTTACATCATATTTGAACGTTTCACGGTCTGAAACGACGATTTTGAATGTATCTTTGGAAACATATTTTCCCTGTAGTTTCGATAGAACTAGGTTATTTATGCTACAATAAGACAAAATACACTGATTTTAGTAAATACAAGCTTTTGGAGGCACTCCGTGGTGCACTCGCCAGCGCAGCTTGAGTGCCGATTTGAACTAAAGAAGTTACTGCAAAACACCTTAGAAACACGTAATTCGCTTAGAAAACGCATTTTCAAATGATTTGGAGACATGTTTTGAGAAACAGTTTTTACATAATATATGAGCGTTTCTCGGTCTGAAACGACGACTTTGCATGTATCTTTGGAAACATATTCTACCTGTAGTTTCGATGGAACTAGATTATTAATGCTACAATAAGACAAAATACACTGATTTTTAGTGAATACAAGCTTTTAGAGGCACTCCGTGGCGCACTCGCCAGCGCAGCTAGAGTGACGATTTGAAGTATAGAAGTTACTGCAAAACACCTTAAAAACACGTAATTCGCTTAGAAAACGCATTTTCAAGTGATTTGGAGACATGTTTTGAGAAACAGTTTTTACATCATACGAGTATTTGAGCGTTTCACGGTCTGAAACGTCGATTTTGCATGTATCATTGGAAACATATTCTACCTGTAGTTTCGATGGAACTAGGTTATTTATGTTACAATAAGACAAAATACACTGATTTTTAGTGAATACAAGCTTTTTGAGGCACTCCGTGGTGCACTCGCCAGCGCAGCTAGAGTGCCGATTTGAACTATAGTTCAAGTTACTGCAAAACACCTTAAAAACACGTAATTCGTTCAGAAAACGCATATTCAAGTTATTTGGAGACATGTGTTGAGAAACAGTTTTTACATCATATTTGAGCGTTTCACGGTCCGAAACGACGATTTTGCATGTATCTTTAAAAACATATTCTACCTGTAGTTTCGAGGGAACTAGTTTATTTAGGTCACAATAAGACAAACTACACTGATTTTTAATGAATACAAGATTTTGGAGGCACTCCGTGGTGCACTCGCCAGCGCAGCTAGAGTGCCGATTTGAACTATAGAAGTTACTGCAAAACAACTTAAAAACACGTAATTCGCTTAGAAAACGCATTTTCAAGTGATTTGGAGACATGTTTTGAGAAACAGTTTTTACAACATATTTGAGCGTTTCACGGTCTGATACGACGATTTTGTATGTAGACTTAGGAAACATGTTCTACCTGTAGTTTCGATAGCACTTGGTTATTTAGGGTACAATAAGACAAAATACACAGATTTTTAGTGAATACAACCTTTTAGAGGCACTCCGTGGTGCACTCGCCAGCGCAGCTAGAGTGCCGATTTGAACTATAGAAGTTACTGCAAAACACCTTAAAAACACGTAATTCGCTTAGAAAACGCATTTTCAAGTGATTTGGAGACATGTTTTGAGAAAGAGTTTTTACATCATATTTGAGCTTTCACGGTCTGAAACGACGATTTTGCATGTATCTTTGGAAACATATTCTACCTGTAGTTTCGATGGAACTATGTTATTTATGCTACAATAAGACAAAATACACTGATTTTTAGTGAATACAAGCTTTTGGATGCACTCCGTGGTGCTCTCGCCAGCGCAGCTAAAGTGCCGATTTGAACTATAGAAGTTACTGCCAAACACCTTAAAAACACGTAATTCGCTTAGAAAACGCATTTTCAAGTGATTTGGAGACATGTTTTGAGAAACAGTTTTTACATCATATTTGAGCGTTTCACGGTCTGAAACGACGATTTTGTATGTAGACTTAGGAAACATATTCTACCTGTAGTTTCGATAGCACTTGGTTATTTAGGGTACAATAAGACAAAATACACTGTTTTTTACTCAATACAACCTTTTAGAGGCACTCCGTGGTGCACTCGCCAGCGCAGCTAGAGCGCCAAATTGAACTATAGAAGTTACTGCAAAACACCTTAAAAACACGTAATTCGCTTAGAAAACGCATTTTCAAGTGATTTGGAGACATGTTTTGAAAAACAGTTTTTACATCATATTTGAGCTTTCACGGTCTGAAACGACGATTTTGCATGTATCTTTGGAAACATATTTTACCTGTAGTTTCGATGAAACTAGGTTATTTATGCTACAATAAGACAAAATACACTGATTTTTAGTGAATACAAGCTTTTGGAGGCACTCCGTGGTGCACTCGCCAGCGTAGCTAGAGTGCCGATTTGAACTATAGAAGTTACTGCAAAACACCTTAAAAACACGTAATTCGCTTAGAAAACGCATTTTCAAGTGATTTGTAGACATGTTTTGAGAAACAGTTTTTACATCATATTTGAGCGTTTCACGGTCTGAAACGAACGATTTGTGTGTAGCATTTGGACACATATTCTACTAGTACTTTCGATGGAATTTAGATGTTTAGGATACAATAAGACAAAATACAGTGATTTTTAGTGAATACAAGCTTTTGGAGGCACTTGGTGGTGCACTCGCCAGCGCAGCTAGAGTGCCGATTTTAACTATAGAAGTTACTGCAAAACACTTTAAAAACACGTAATTCGCTTAGAAAACGCATTTTCAAGTGATTTGGAGACATGTTTTGAGAAACAGTTTTTACATCATATTTGAGCGTTTCACGGTCTGAAACGACGATTTTGCATGTATGTTTGGAAACATATTCTACCTGTAGTTTCGATGGAACTAAGTTATGTATGCTAAAATAAGACAAAATACACTGATTTTTAGTGAATACATGCTTTTGGAGGCACTCCGTGGTGCACTCGCCAGCGCAGCTAGAGTGCCGGTTTGAACTATAGAAGTTACTGCAAAACACCTTAAAAACACGTAATTCGCATAGAAAACGCATTTTCAAGTGATTTGGAGACATGTTTTGAGAAACAGTTTTTACATCATATTTGAGTGTTTCACGGTATGAAACGACGATTTTGTATGTAGACTTAGGAAACATATTCTACATGAAGTTTCGATAGCACTTGGTTATTTAGGGTACAATAAGACAATATACACTGTTTACAATATTTACTGTTTTTTAGTGCTTACAAGCTTTTGGAGGCACTCCGTGGTGCACTCGCCAGCGCAGCTAGAGTGCCGATTTGAACTATAGAAGTTACTGCAAAACACCTTAAAAACACGTAATTCGCTTAGAAAACGCATTTTCAAGTGATTTGGAGACAGGTTTTGAGAAAAAGGTTTTACATCATATTTGAGCGTTTCACGGTCTGAACGACGATTTTGCATGTATCTTTGGAAATATATTCTACTTGTAGTTTCGATGGAACTATGTTATTTATGCTACAATAAGACAAAATACTCTGATTTTTAGTAAATACAAGCTTTTGGAGGCACTCAGTGGTGCACTCGCCAGTGCAGCTAGAGTGCCGATTTGAACTATAAAAGTTACTGCAAAACACCTTAGAAACACGTAATTCGCTTAGAAAACGCATTTTCAAGTGATTTGGAGACATGTTTTGAGAAACAGTTTTTACATCATATTTGAGCGTTTCACGGTCTGAAACGACGATTTTGCATGTATCTTTGGAAACATATTCTACCTGCAGTTTCGATGGAACTAGTTTACTTATGCTACAATAAGAAAAAATACAGTGATTTTTAGTGAATACAAGCTTTTGGAGGCACTCCGTGGTGCACTCGCCAGCGCAGCTAGAGTGCCGATTTGATCTATAGAAGTTACTGCAATACACCATAAAAATACGTAATTCGCTTAGAAAACGCATTTTCAAGTGATTTGGTGACATGTTTTGAGAAACAGTTTTTACAATATATTTGAGCGTTTCACGGTCTGAAACGACGATTTTGCATGTATCTTTGGAAACATATTCTACTTGTAGCTTCGATGTAACTATGTTATTTATGCTACAATAAGACAAAATACACTGATTTTTAGTGAATACAAGCTTTTGGAGGCACTCCGTGGTGCACTCGCCAGCGCAGCTAGAGTGCCGATTTGAACTATAGAAGTTACTGCAAAACACCTTAAAAACACGTAATTCGCTTAGAAAACGCATTTTCAAGTGATTTGGAGACATGTTTTGAGAAACAGTTTTTATATCATATTTGAGCGTTTCACGGTCTGAAACGACGATTTTGCATGTATCTTTGGAAACATATTCTACCTATTGTTTCGATGGAACTAGGTTATTTATGCTGCAATAAAACAATATACACTGTTATTTAGTGAATACAACCTTTTGGAGGCACTCCGTGGTGCATTCGCCAGTGCAGCTAGAGTGCCGATTTGAACTATAGAAGTTACTGCAAAACACCTTAAAAACACGTAATTCGCTTAGAAAACGCATTTTCAAGTGATTTGGAGACATGTTTGAGAAACAGTTTTTACATCATATTTGAGCGTTTCACTGTCTGAAACGACGATTTTGCATGTATCTTTGGAAACATATTCTACCTATAGTTTCGATGGAACTAGGTTATTTATGCTACAATAAGACAAAATACACTGTTTTTTAGTGAATACAACCTTTTGGAAGCACTTCGTGGTGCATTCGCCAGCGCAGCTAGAGTGCCGATTTGAAGTATAGAAGTTACTGCAAAACACCTTAAAAACACGTAATTTGCTTAGAAAACGCATTTTCAAGTGATTTGGAGACATATTTTGAGAAAAAGTTTCTACATCATATTTGAGCGTTTCACGGTCTGAAACGACGATTTTGCATGTATCTTTGGAAACATATTCTACCTGTAGTTTTGATGGAACTAGGTTATTTATGCTACAATAAGACAAAATACACTGATTTTTTGTGAACACATGCTTTTGGAGGCACTCCGTGGTGCACTCGCCAGCGCAGCTAGAGTGCCGATTTGAACTATAGAAGTTACTGCAAAACACCTTAAAAACACGTAATTCGCTTAGAAAACGCATTTTCAAGTGATTTGGAGATATGTTTTGAGAAACAGTTTTTACATCATATTTGAGCGTTTCAAGGTCTGAAACGAACGATTTGTGTGTAGCATTTGGACGCATATTCTAATAGTACTTTCGATGGATTTTTGTTGTTTAGGATACAATATGACAAAATACAGTGATTTTTAGTGAATACAAGCTTTTGGAGGCACTCCGTGGTGCACTCGCCAGCGCAGCTAGAGTGCCGATTTGAACTATAGAAGTTACTGCAAAACACCTTAAAAACACGTAATTCGCTTAGAAAATGCATTTTCAAGTGATTTGGAGACATGTTTTGAGAAACAGTTTTTACATCATATTTGAGCGATTCACGAAACGACGATTTTGCATGTATCTTTGGAAACATATTCTACCTATAGTTTCGATGGAACTAGGTTATTTATGCTACAATAAGACAAAATACACTGTTTTTTAAAGAATACAACCTTTTGGAAGCACTTCGTGGTGCACTCGCCAGCGCAGCTAGAGTGCCGATTTGAACTATAGAAGTTACTGCAAAACACCTTAAAAACACGTAGTTCGCTTAGAAAACGCATTTTGAAGTGATTTGGAGACATATTTTGAGAAACAGTTTCTACATCATATTTGAGCGTTTCACGGTCTGAAACGACGATTTTGCATGTATCTTTGGAAACATATTCTACCTGTGGTTTCGATGGAACTAGGTTATTTATGCTACAATAAGACAAAATACACTGATTTTTTGTGAACACATGCTTTTAGAGGCACTCCGTGGTGCACTCGCCAGCGCAGCTAGAGTGCCGATTTGAACTATAGAAGTTACTGCTAAACACCTTAAAAACACGTAATTCGCTTAGAAAACGCATTTTCAAGTGATTTGGAGACATGTTTTGAGAAACAGTTTTTACATCATATTTGAGCGTTTCACGGTCTGAAACGACGATTTTGCATGTATCTTTGGAAATATATTCTACCTGTAGTTTCGATGGAACTATGTTATTTATGCTACAATAAGACAAAATACACTGATTTTTAGTGAATACAAGCTTTTGGAGGCACTCCGTGATGCACTCGCCAGCGCAGCTAGAGTGCCGATTTGAACAATAAAAGTTACTGCCAAACACCTTAAAAACACGTAATTCGCTTAGAAAATGCATTTTAAAGTGATTTGGAGACATGTTTTGAGAAACAGTTTTTACATCATATTTGAACGTTTCACGGTCTGAAACGACGATTTTGCATGTATCTTTGGAAACATATTTTACCTGTAGTTTTGATGGAACTAAGTTATTTATGCTACAATAAGACAAAATACACTGATTTTTAGTGAATACAAGCTTTTGGAGGCACTCCGTGGTGCACTCGCCAGCGCAGCTAGAGTGGCGATTTGAATTAAAGAAGTTACTGCAAAACACCTTAGAAACACGTAATTCGCTTAGAAAACGCATTTTCAAGTGATTTGGAGACATGTTTTGAGAAACAGTTTTTACATCATATTTGAGCGTTTCACGGTCTGAAACGACGTTTTTGTATGTAGACTTAGGAAACATATTCTACCTGTAGTTTCGATAGCAGTAAGTTATTTAGGGTACAATAAGACAAAATACACAGTTTTTTAGTAAATACAACCTTTTAGAGGCACTCTGTGGTGCACTCGCCAGCGCAGCTAGAGTGGCGATTTGAACTATAGAAGTTACTGCTAAACACCATAAAAACACGTAATTCGCTTAGAAAATGCATTTTCAAGTGATTTGGAGACATGTTTTGAGAAACAGTTTTTACATCATATTTGAGCGTTTCACGGTCTGAAACGACGATTTTGCATGTGTCTTTAAAAACATATTCTACCTGCAGTTTCGATGGAACTAGGTTATTTATGCTACAATAAGACAAAATACACTGATTTTTAGTGAATACAAGCTTTTGGAGGCACTCCGTGGTGCACTCGCTATTGCAGCTAGAGTGCCGATTTGAACTATAGAAGTTACTGCAAAATACCTTAAAAACAGGTAATTCGCTTAGAAAACGCATTTTCAAGTGATTTGGAGATATGTTTTGAGAAACAGTTTTTACATCATATTTGAGCGTTTCACGGTCTGAAACGACGATTTTGCATGTATCTTTGCAAACATATTCTACCTTTAGTTTCGATGGAACTAGAATATTTATGTTACAATAAGACAAAATACAGTGATTTTTAGTGAATACAAGCTTTTGGAGGCACTCCGTGGTGCACTCGCCAGCGTAGCTAGAGTGCCGATTTGAACTATAGAAGTTACTGCAAAACACCTTAAAAACACGTAATTCGCTTAGAAAACGCATTTTCAAGTGATTTGGAGACATGTTTTGAGAAACAGATTTTACATCAAATTTGAGTGTTTCACGGTCTGAAACGACGATTTTGCATGTATCTTTGGAAACATATTCTACCTGTAGTTTCGATGGAACTAGGTTATTTATGCTACAATAAGACAAAATACACTGATTTTTAGTAAATACAAGCTTTCGACAGCATTCCGTGTTTCACTCGCCAGCGCAGCTAGAGTGCCGATTTGAACTATAGACGTTACTGCAAAACACCTTAAAAACACGTAATTCGCTTAGAAAACGCTTTTTCAAGTGATTTGGAGACATGTTTTGAGAACCAGTTTTTACATCATATTTGAGCATTTCACGGTCTGAAACGAACGATTTGTGTGTAGCATTTGGACACATATTCTACTAGACCTTTAGATGGAATTTTGTTGTTTAGGATACAATATGATAAAATACAGTGATTTTTAGTGAATACAAGCTTTTAGAGGCACTCCTTGGTGCACTCGCCAGCGTAGCTAGAGTGCCGATTTGAACTTTAGAAGTTACTGCAAAACACCTTAAAAACACGTAATTCGCTTAGAAAACGCATTTTCAAGTGATTTGGAGACATGTTTTGAGAAACAGATTATACATCATATTTGAGCGTTTCACGGTCTGAAACGACGATTTTGCATGTATCTTTGGAAACATATTCTAACTGTAGTTTCGATGGAACTAGGTTATTTATGCTACAATAAGACAAAATACACTGATTTTTAGTGAATACAAGCTTTTGGAGACACTTCGTGGTGCACTCGCCAGCGCAGCTAGAGTGCCGATTTGAACTATAGCAGTTACTGCAAAACACCTTAAAAACACGTAATTCGCTTAGAAAACGCATTTTCAAGTGATTTGGAAACATGTTTTGAGAAACAGTTTTTACATCATATTTGAGCGTTTCACGGTCTGAAACGACGATTTTGTATGTAGACTTAGGAAACATATTCTACCTGTAGTTTCGATAGCACTTGGTTATTTAGGGTACAGTAAGACAAAATACACTGTTTTTTAGTGAATACAACCTTTTAGAGACACTACGTGGTGCACTCGCCAGCGCATCTAGAGTGCCGATTTGAACTATAGAAGTTACTGCAAAACACCTTAAAAACACGTAATTCGTTTAGAAAACGCATTTTCAACTGATTTGGAGACATGTTTTGAGAAACAGTTTTTACATCATATTTGAGCGTTTCACGGTCTGAAACGACGATTTTGCATGTGTCTTTGGAAATATATTCTACCTGTAGTTTCGATGGAACTAGGTTATTTATGCTACAATAAGACAAAATACACTGTTTTTTAGTGAATACAACCTTTTGGGGGCACTCCGTGGTGCACTCGTCGGCGCAGCTAGAGTGCCGATTTGAACTATAAAAGTTACTGCAAAACACCTTAGAAACACGTAATTCGCTTAGAAAACGCATTTTCAAGTGATTTGGAGACATGTTTTGAAAAACAGTTTTTACATCATATTTGAGCGTTTCACGGTCTGAAACGACGATTTTGCATGTATCTTTGAAACATATTCTACCTGCAGTTTCGATGGAACTAGGTTACTTATGCTACAATAAGAAAAAATACAGTGATTTTTAGTGAATACAAGCTTTTGGAGGCACTCCGTGGTGCACTCGCCAGCGCAGCTAGAGTGCCGATTTGATCTATAGAAGTTACTGCAATACACCTTAAAAATACGTAATTCGCTTAGAAAACGCATTTTCAAGTGATTTGGTGACATGTTTTGAGAAACAGTTTTTACAATATATTTGAGCGTTTCACGGTCTGAAACGACGATTTTGCATGTATCTTTGGAAACATATTCTACTTGTAGCTTCGATGTAACTATGTTATTTATGCTACAATAAGACAAAATACACTGATTTTTAGTGAATACAAGCTTTTGGAGGCACTCCGTGGTGCACTCGCCAGCGCAGCTAGAGTGCCGATTTGAACTATAGAAGTTACTGCAAAACACCTTAAAAACACGTAATTCGCTTAGAAAACGCATTTTCAAGTGATTTGGAGACATGTTTTGAGAAACAGTTTTTATATCATATTTGAGCGTTTCACGGTCTGAAACGACGATTTTGCATGTATCTTTGGAAACATATTCTACCTATAGTTTCGATGGAACTAGGTTATGTATGCTACAATAAAACAATATACACTGTTATTTAGTGAATACAACCTTTTGGAGGCACTCTGTGGTGCATTCGCCAGTGCAGCTAGAGTGCCGATTTGAACTATAGAATTTACTGCAAAACACCTTAAAAACACGTAATTCGCTTAGAAAACGCATTTTCAAGTGATTTGGAGACATGTTTTGAGAAACAGTTTTTACATCATATTTGAGCGTATCACTGTCTGAAACGACGATTTTGCATGTATCTTTGGAAACATATTCTACCTATAGTTTCGATGGAACTAGGTTATTTATGCTACAATAAGACAAAATACACTGGTTTTTAGTGAATACAACCTTTTGGAAGCACTTCGTGGTGCACTCGCCAGCGCAGCTAGAGTGCCGATTTGAAGTATAGAAGTTACTGCAAAACACCTTAAAAACACGTAATTTGCTTAGAAAACGCATTTTCAAGTGATTTGGAGACATATTTTGAGAAAAAGTTTCTACATCATATTTGAGCGTTTCACGGTCTGAAACGACGATTTTGCATGTATCTTTGGAAACATATTCTACCTGTAGTTTTGATGGAACTAGGTTATTTATGCTACAATAAGACAAAATACACTGATTTTTTGTGAACACATGCTTTTGGAGGCACTCCGTGGTGCACTCGCCAGCGCAGCTAGAGTGCCGATTTGAACTATAGAAGTTACTGCAAAACACCTTAAAAACACGTAATTCGCTTAGAAAACGCATTTTCAAGTGATTTGGAGATATGTTTTGAGAAACAGTTTTTACATCATATTTGAGCGTTTCAAGGTCTGAAACGAACGATTTGTGTGTAGCATTTGGACGCATATTCTAATAGTACTTTCGATGGATTTTTTGTTTGGGATACAATATGACAAAATACAGTGATTTTTAGTGAATACAAGCTTTTGGAGGCACTCCGTGGTGCACTCGCCAGCGCAGCTAGAGTGCCGATTTGAACTATAGAAGTTACTGCAAAACACCTTAAAAACACGTAATTCGCTTAGAAAATGCATTTTCAAGTGATTTGGAGACATGTTTTGAGAAACAGTTTTTACATCATATTTGAGCGATTCACGAAACGACGATTTTGCATGTATCTTTGGAAACATATTCTACCTATAGTTTCGATGGAACTAGGTTATTTATGCTACAATAAGACAAAATACACTGTTTTTTAAAGAATACAACCTTTTGGAAGCACTTCGTGGTGCACTCGCCAGCGCAGCTAGAGTGCCGATTTGAACTATAGAAGTTACTGCAAAACACCTTAAAAATACGTAGTTCGCTTAGAAAACGCATTTTGAAGTGATTTAGAGACATATTTTGAAAAACAGTTTCTACATCATATTTGAGCGTTTCACGGTCTAAAACGACGATTTTGCATGTATCTTTGGAAACATATTCTACCTGTGGTTTTGATGGAACTAGGTTATTTATGCTACAATAAGACAAAATACACTGATTTTTTGTGAACACATGCTTTTAGAGGCACTCCGTGGTGCACTCGCCAGCGCAGCTAGAGTGCCGATTTGAACTATAGAAGTTACTGCAAAACACCTTAAAAACACGTAATTCGCTTAGAAAACGCATTTTCAAGTGATTTGGAGACATGTTTTGAGAAACAGTTTTTACATCATATTTGAGCGTTTCACGGTCTGAAACGACGATTTTGCATGTATCTTTGGAAACATATTTTACCTGTAGTTTTGATGGAACTAAGTTATTTATGCTACAATAAACAAAATACACTGATTTTTAGTGAATACAAGCTTTTGGAGGCACTCCGTGGTGCACTCGCCAGCGCAGCTAGAGTGCCGATTTGAATTAAAGAAGTTACTGCAAAACACCTTAGAAACACGTAATTCGCTTAGAAAACGCATTTTCAAGTGATTTGGAGACATGTTTTGAGAAACAGTTTTTACATCATATTTGAGCGTTTCACGGTCTGAAACGACGTTTTTGTATGTAGACTTAGGAAACATATTCTACCTGTAGTTTCGATAGCAGTAAGTTATTTAGGGTACAATAAGACAAAATACACAGTTTTTTAGTAAATACAACCTTTTAGAGGCACTCCGTGGTGCACTCGCCAGCGCAGCTAGAGTGCCGATTTGAACTATAGAAGTTACTGCTAAACACCATAAAAACACGTAATTCGCTTAGAAAATGCATTTTCAAGTGATTTGGAGACATGTTTTGAGAAACAGTTTTTACATCATATTTGAGCGTTTCACGGTCTGAAACGACGATTTTGCATGTGTCTTTAAAAACATATTCTACCTGTAGTTTCGATGGAACTAGGTTATTTATGCTACAATAAGACAAAATACACTGATTTTTAGTGAATACAAGCTTTTGGAGGCACTCCGTGGTGCACTCGCTATTGTAGCTAGAGTGCCGATTTGAACTATATAAGTTACTGCAAAATACCTTAAAAACAGGTAATTCGCTTAGAAAACGCATTTTCAAGTGATTTGGAGATATGTTTTGAGAAACAGTTTTTACATCATATTTGAGCGTTTCACGGTCTGAAACGACGATTTTGCATGTATCTTTGCAAACATATTCTACCTTTAGTTTCGATGGAACTAGAATATTTATGTTACAATAAGACAAAATACAGTGATTTTTAGTGAATACAAGCTTTTGGAGGCACTCCGTGGTGCACTCGCCAGCGCAGCTAGAGTGCCGATTTGAACTATAGAAGTTACTGCAAAACACCTTAAAAACACGTAATTCGCTTAGAAAACGCATTTTCAAGTGATTCGGAGACATGTTTTGAGAAACAGTTTTTACATCATATTTGAGCGTTTCACGGTCTGAAACGACGATTTTGCATGTGTCTTTGGAAATATATTCTACCTGTAGTTTCGATGGAACTAGGTTATTTATGCTACAATAAGACAAAATACACTGTTTTTTAGTGAATACAACCATTTGGGGGCACTCCGTGGTGCACTCGTCGGCGCAGCTAGAGTGCCGATTTGAACTATAAAAGTTACTGCAAAACACCTTAGAAACACGTAATTCGCTTAGAAAACGCATTTTCAAGTGATTTGGAGACATGTTTTGAAAAACAGTTTTTACATCATATTTGAGCGTTTCACGGTCTGAAACGACGATTTTGCATGTATCTTTGAAACATATTCTACCTGCAGTTTCGATGGAACTAGGTTACTTATGCTACAATAAGAAAAAATACAGTGATTTTTAGTGAATACAAGCTTTTGGAGGCACTCCGTGGTGCACTCGCCAGCGCAGCTAGAGTGCCGATTTGATCTATAGAAGTTACTGCAATACACCTTAAAAATACGTAATTCGCTTAGAAAACGCATTTTCAAGTGATTTGGTGACATGTTTTGAGAAACAGTTTTTACAATATATTTGAGCGTTTCACGGTCTGAAACGACGATTTTGCATGTATCTTTGGAAACATATTCTACTTGTAGCTTCGATGTAACTATGTTATTTATGCTACAATAAGACAAAATACACTGATTTTTAGTGAATACAAGCTTTTGGAGGCACTCCGTGGTGCACTCGCCAGCGCAGCTAGAGTGCCGATTTGAACTATAGAAGTTACTGCAAAACACCTTAAAAACACGTAATTCGCTTAGAAAACGCATTTTCAAGTGATTTGGAGACATGTTTTGAGAAACAGTTTTTATATCATATTTGAGCGTTTCACGGTCTGAAACGACGATTTTGCATGTATCTTTGGAAACATATTCTACCTATAGTTTCGATGGAACTAGGTTATGTATGCTACAATAAAACAATATACACTGTTATTTAGTGAATACAACCTTTTGGAGGCACTCTGTGGTGCATTCGCCAGTGCAGCTAGAGTGCCGATTTGAACTATAGAATTTACTGCAAAACACCTTAAAAACACGTAATTCGCTTAGAAAACGCATTTTCAAGTGATTTGGAGACATGTTTTGAGAAACAGTTTTTACATCATATTTGAGCGTTTCACTGTCTGAAACGACGATTTTGCATGTATCTTTGGAAACATATTCTACCTATAGTTTCGATGGAACTAGGTTATTTATGCTACAATAAGACAAAATACACTGGTTTTTAGTGAATACAACCTTTTGGAAGCACTTCGTGGTGCACTCGCCAGCGCAGCTAGAGTGCCGATTTGAAGTATAGAAGTTACTGCAAACCACCTTAAAAACACGTAATTTGCTTAGAAAACGCATTTTCAAGTGATTTGGAGACATATTTTGAGAAAAAGTTTCTACATCATATTTGAGCGTTTCACGGTCTGAAACGACGATTTTGCATGTATCTTTGGAAACATATTCTACCTGTAGTTTTGATGGAACTAGGTTATTTATGCTACAATAAGACAAAATACACTGATTTTTTGTGAACACATGCTTTTGGAGGCACTCCGTGGTGCACTCGCCAGCGCAGCTAGAGTGCCGATTTGAACTATAGAAGTTACTGCAAAACACCTTAAAAACACGTAATTCGCTTAGAAAACGCATTTTCAAGTGATTTGGAGATATGTTTTGAGAAACAGTTTTTACATCATATTTGAGCGTTTCAAGGTCTGAAACGAACGATTTGTGTGTAGCATTTGGACGCATATTCTAATAGTACTTTCGATGGATTTTTTGTTTGGGATACAATATGACAAAATACAGTGATTTTTAGTGAATACAAGCTTTTGGAGGCACTCCGTGGTGCACTCGCCAGCGCAGCTAGAGTGCCGATTTGAACTATAGAAGTTACTGCAAAACACCTTAAAAACACGTAATTCGCTTAGAAAATGCATTTTCAAGTGATTTGGAGACATGTTTTGAGAAACAGTTTTTACATCATATTTGAGCGATTCACGAAACGACGATTTTGCATGTATCTTTGGAAACATATTCTACCTATAGTTTCGATGGAACTAGGTTATTTATGCTACAATAAGACAAAATACACTGTTTTTTAAAGAATACAACCTTTTGGAAGCACTTCGTGGTGCACTCGCCAGCGCAGCTAGAGTGCCGATTTGAACTATAGAAGTTACTGCAAAACACCTTAAAAATACGTAGTTCGCTTAGAAAACGCATTTTGAAGTGATTTAGAGACATATTTTGAAAAACAGTTTCTACATCATATTTGAGCGTTTCACGGTCTAAAACGACGATTTTGCATGTATCTTTGGAAACATATTCTACCTGTGGTTTTGATGGAACTAGGTTATTTATGCTACAATAAGACAAAATACACTGATTTTTTGTGAACACATGCTTTTAGAGGCACTCCGTGGTGCACTCGCCAGCGCAGCTAGAGTGCCGATTTGAACTATAGAAGTTACTGCAAAACACCTTAAAAACACGTAATTCGCTTAGAAAACGCATTTTCAAGTGATTTGGAGACATGTTTTGAGAAACAGTTTTTACATCATATTTGAGCGTTTCACGGTCTGAAACGACGATTTTGCATGTATCTTTGGAAACATATTTTACCTGTAGTTTTGATGGAACTAAGTTATTTATGCTACAATAAACAAAATACACTGATTTTTAGTGAATACAAGCTTTTGGAGGCACTCCGTGGTGCACTCGCCAGCGCAGCTAGAGTGCCGATTTGAATTAAAGAAGTTACTGCAAAACACCTTAGAAACACGTAATTCGCTTAGAAAACGCATTTTCAAGTGATTTGGAGACATGTTTTGAGAAACAGTTTTTACATCATATTTGAGCGTTTCACGGTCTGAAACGACGTTTTTGTATGTAGACTTAGGAAACATATTCTACCTGTAGTTTCGATAGCAGTAAGTTATTTAGGGTACAATAAGACAAAATACACAGTTTTTTAGTAAATACAACCTTTTAGAGGCACTCCGTGGTGCACTCGCCAGCGCAGCTAGAGTGCCGATTTGAACTATAGAAGTTACTGCTAAACACCATAAAAACACGTAATTCGCTTAGAAAATGCATTTTCAAGTGATTTGGAGACATGTTTTGAGAAACAGTTTTTACATCATATTTGAGCGTTTCACGGTCTGAAACGACGATTTTGCATGTGTCTTTAAAAACATATTCTACCTGTAGTTTCGATGGAACTAGGTTATTTATGCTACAATAAGACAAAATACACTGATTTTTAGTGAATACAAGCTTTTGGAGGCACTCCGTGGTGCACTCGCTATTGTAGCTAGAGTGCCGATTTGAACTATATAAGTTACTGCAAAATACCTTAAAAACAGGTAATTCGCTTAGAAAACGCATTTTCAAGTGATTTGGAGATATGTTTTGAGAAACAGTTTTTACATCATATTTGAGCGTTTCACGGTCTGAAACGACGATTTTGCATGTATCTTTGCAAACATATTCTACCTTTAGTTTCGATGGAACTAGAATATTTATGTTACAATAAGACAAAATACAGTGATTTTTAGTGAATACAAGCTTTTGGAGGCACTCCGTGGTGCACTCGCCAGCGCAGCTAGAGTGCCGATTTGAACTATAGAAGTTACTGCAAAACACCTTAAAAACACGTAATTCGCTTAGAAAACGCATTTTCAAGTGATTCGGAGACATGTTTTGAGAAACAGTTTTTACATCATATTTGAGCGTTTCACGGTCTGAAACAAACGATTTGTGTGTAGCATTTGGACACATATTCTACTAGAACTTTAGATGTAATTTTGTTGTTTAGGATACAATATGACAAAATACAGAGATTTTTAATGAATACAAGCTTTTGGAGGCACTCCGTGGTGCACCCGCCAGCGTAGCTAGAGTGCCGATTTGAACTATAGAAGTTACTGCAAAACACCTTAAAACCACGTAATTCGCTTAGAAAACGCATTTTCAAGTGATTTGGAGACATGTTTTGAGAAACAGATTTTACATCATATTTGAGCGTTTCACGTTCTGAAACGACGATTTTGCATGTATCTTTGGAAACATATTCTACCTATAGTTTCGATGGAACTAGGTTATTTATATAAGACAAAAAAAAGACAAAAAAAAACTGATTTTTAGTGAATACAAGTTTTTGGAGGCACTCCGTGTTGCACTCGCCAGCGCAGCTAGAGTGCCGATTTGAACTATAGAAGTTACTGCAAAACACCTTAAAAACACGTAATTCGCTTAGAAAACGCATTTTCAAGTGATTTGGAGACATGTTTTGAGAAACAGTTTTTACATCATATTTGAGTGTTTCACGGTCTGAAACGACGATCTTGCATGTATCTTTGGAAATATATTCAACCTGTAGTTTCGATGGAACTATGTTATTTATGCTACAGTAAGACAAAATACACTGTTTTTTAGTGAATACAACCTTTTAGAGACACTACGTGGTGCACTCGCCTGCGCAGCTAGAGTGCCGATTTGAACTAAAGAAGTTACTGCAAAACACCTTAGAAACACGTAATTCGCTTAGAAAATGCATTTTCAAATGATTTGGAGACATGTTTTGAGAAACAGTTTTTACATCATATTTGAGCGTTTCACGGTCTGAAACGACGTTTTTGTATGTAGACTTAGGAAACATATTCTACCTGTAGTTTCGATAGCACTAAGTAAATTAGGGTACAATAAGACAAAATACACAGTTTTTTAGTGAATACAACCTTTTAGAGGCACTCCGTGGTGCACTCGCCAGCGCAGCTAGAGTGCCGATTTGAACTATAGAAGTTACTGCTAAACACCTTAAAAACACGTAATTCGCTTAGAAAACGCATTTTCAAGTGATTTGGAGACATGTTTTGAGAAACAGTTTTTACATCATATTTGAGCGTTTCATGGTCTGAAACGACGATTTTGCATGTATCTTTGCAAACATATTCTACCTTTAGTTTCGATGGAACTAGAATATTTATGTTACAATAAGACAAAATACAGTGATTTTTAGTGAATACAAGCTTTTGGAGGCACTCCGTGGTGCACTCGCCAGCGTAGCTAGAGTGCCGATTTGAACTTTAGAAGTTACTGCAAAACACCTTAAAAACACGTAATTCGCTTAGAAAAAGCATTTTCAAGTGATCTGGAGACATGTTTTGAGAAACAGATTTTACATCATATTTGAGCGTTTCACGGTCTGAAACGACGATTTTGCATGTATCTTTGGAAACATATTCAACCTGTAGTTTCGATGGAACTAGGTTATTTATGCTACAATAAGACAAAATACACTGATTTTTAGTAAATACAAGCTTTTAAAAGCACTCCGTGTTTCACTCGCCAGCGCAGCTAGAGTGCCGATTTTAACTATAGAAGTTACTGCAAAACACCTTAAAAACACGCAATTCGCTTAGAAAACGCATTTTCAAGTGATTTGGAGACATGTTTTGAGAAACAGTTTTTACATCATATTTGAGCGTTTCACGGTCTAAAACGACGATTTTGCATGTATCTTTGGAAACATATTCTACCTATAGTTTCGATGGAACTAGGTTATTTATGCTACAATAAGACAAAATACACTGTTTTATAGTGAATACAACCTTTTGGAGGCACTCCGTGGTGCACTAGCCAGCGCAGCTAGAGTGCCGATTTGAACTATAGAAGTTACTGCAAAACACCTTAAAAACACGTAATTCGCTTAGAAAACGCATTTTCAAGTGATTCGGAGACATGTTTTGAGAAACTGCTTTTACATCATATTTCAGCGTTTCACGGTCTAAAACGACGATTTTGCATGTATCTTTGGAAACATATTCTACCTATAGTTTCGGTAGAACTAGGTTATTTATGCTACAATAAGACAAAATACACTGTTTTATAGTGAATACAAGCTTTTGGAGGCACTCCGTGGTGCACTCGCCAGCGCAGCTAGAGTGCCGATTTGAACTATAGAAGTTACTGCAAAACACCTTAAAAACACGTAATTCGCTTAGAAAACGCATTTTCAAGTGATTCAAAGACATGTTTTGAGAAACAGTTTTTACATCATATTTGAGCGTTTCACGGTCTAAAACGACGATTTTCCATGTATGTTTGGAAACATATTCTACCTGTAGTTTCGATGGAACTAGGTTATTTATGCTACAATAAGGCAAAATACACTGATTTTTAGTGAATACATGCTTTTGGAGGCACTCCGTGGTGCACTCGCCAGCGCAGCTAGAGTTCCGGTTTGAACTATAGAAGTTACTGCAAAACACCTTAAAAACACGTAATTCGCTTAGAAAACGCATTTTCAAGTGATTTGGAGACATGTTTTGAGAAACAGTTTTTACATCATATTTGAGCGTTTCACGGTCTGAAACGACGATTTTGTATGTAGACTTAGGAAACATATTCTACATGTAGTTTCGATAGCACTTGGTTATTTAGGGTACAATAAGACAATATACACGGTTTTTTAGTGAATACAACATTTTGGAGGCACTCCGTGGTGCACTCGACAGCGCAGCTAGAGTGCCGATTTGAACTATAGACGTTACTGCAAAACACCTTAAAAACACGTAATTCGCTTAGAAAACGCATTTTCAAGTGATTTGGAGACATGTTTTGAGAACCAGTTTTTACATCATATTTGAGCATTTCACGGTCTGAAACGAACGATTTGTGTGTAGCATTTGGACACATATTCTACTAGACCTTTAGATGGAATTTTGTTGTTTAGGATACAATATGATAAAATACAGTGATTTTTAGTGAATACAAGCTTTTGGAGGCACTCCTTGGTGCACTCGCCAGCGTAGCTAGAGTGCCGATTTGAACTATAGAAGTTACTGCAAAACACCTTAAAAACTCGTAATTCGCTTAGAAAACGCATTTTCAAGTGATTTGGAGACATGTTTTGAGAAACAGATTATACATCATATTTGAGCGTTTCACGGTCTGAAACGACGATTTTGCATGTATCTTTGGAATCATATTCTAACTGTAGTTTCGATGGAACTAGGTTATTTATGCTACAATAAGACAAAATACACTGATTTTTAGTGAATACAAGCTTTTGGAGGCACTTCGAGGTGCACTCGCCAGCGCAGCTAGAGTGCCGATTTGAACTATAGAAGTTACTGCAAAACACCTTAAAAACACGTAAATCGCTTAGAAAACGCATTTTCAAGTGATTTGGAAACATGTTTTGAGAAACAGTTTTTACATCATATTTGAGCGTTTCACGGTCTGAAACGACGATTTTGCATGTATCTTTGCAAACATATTCTACCTTTAGTTTCGATGGAACTAGAATATTTATGTTACAATAAGACAAAATACACTGGTTTTTAGTGAATACAAGCTTTTGGAGGCACTCCGTGGTGCACTCGCCAGCGCAGCTAGAGTGCCGATTTAAACTATAAAAGTTACTGCAAAACACCTTAAAAACACGTAATTCGCATAGAAAACGCAATTTCAAGTGATTTGGTGACATGTTTTGAGAAACAGTTTTTACATCATATTTGAGCGTTTCACGGTCTGAAACGACGATTTTGTATGTAGACTTAGGAAACATATTCTACCTGTAGTTTCGATAGCACTTGGTTATTTAGGGTACAGTAAGACAAAATACACTGTTTTTTAGTGAATACAACCTTTTAGAGACACTACGTGGTGCACTCGCCAGCGCATCTAGAGTGCCGATTTGAACTATAGAAGTTACTGCAAAACACCTTAAAAACACGTAATTCGTTTAGAAAACGCATTTTCAACTGATTTGGAGACATGTTTTGAGAAACAGTTTTTACATCATATTTGAGCGTTTCACGGTCTGAAACGACGATTTTGCATGTGTCTTTGGAAAAATATTCTACCTGTAGTTTCGATGGAACTAGGTTATTTATGCTACAATAAGACAAAATACACTGTTTTTTAGTGAATACAAGCTTTTGGGGGCACTCCGTGGTGCACTCGTCAGCGCAGCTAGAGTGCCGATTTGAACTATAAAAGTTACTGCAAAACACCTTAGAAACACGTAATTCGCTTAGAAAACGCATTTTCAAGTGATTTGGAGACATGTTTTGAGAAACAGTTTTTACATCATATTTGAGCGTTTCACGGTCTGAAACGACGATTTTGCATGTATCTTTGGAAACATATTCTACCTGCAGTTTCGATGGAACTAGGTTACTTATGCTACAATAAGAAAAAATACAGTGATTTTTAGTGAATACAAGCTTTTGGAGGCACTCCGTGGTGCACTCGCCAGCGCAGCTAGAGTGCCGATTTGATCTATAGAAGTTACTGCAAAACACCTTAAAAACACGTAATTCGCTTAGAAAATGCATTTTCAAGTGATTTGGAAACATGTTTTGAGAAACAGTTTTTACATCATATTTGAGCGTTTCACGGTCTGAAACGACGATTTTGAATGTATCTTTGGAAACATATTCTACTTGTAGTTTCGATGTAACTATGTTATTTATGCTACAATAAGACAAAATACACTGATTTTTAGTGAATACAAGCTTTTGGAGGCACTCCGTGGTGCACTCGCCAGCGCAGCTAGAGTGCCGATTTGAACTATAGAAGTTACTGCAAAACACCTTAAAAACACGTAATTCGCTTAGAAAACGCATTTTCAAGTGATTTGGAGACATGTTTTGAGAAACAGTTTTTACATCATATTTGAGCGTTTCACTGTCTGAAACGACGATTTTGCATGTATCTTTGGAAACATATTCTACCTATAGTTTCGATGGAACTAGGTTATTTATGCTACAATAAGACAAAATACACTGTTTTTTAGTGAATACAACCTTTTGGAAGCACTTCGTGGTGCACTCGCCAGCGCAGCTAGAGTGCCGATTTGAAGTATAGAAGTTACTGCAAAACACCTTAAAAACACGTAATTTGCTTAGAAAACGCATTTTCAAGTGATTTGGAGATATGTTTTGAGAAAAAGTTTCTACATCATATTTGAGCGTTTCACGGTCTGAAACGACGATTTTGCATGTATCTTTGGAAACATATTCTACCTGTAGTTTTGATGGAACTAGGTTATTTATGCTACAATAAGACAAAATACACTGATTTTTTGTGAACACATGCTTTTGGAGGCACTCCGTGGTGCACTCGCCAGCGCAGCTAGAGTGCCGATTTGAACTATAGAAGTTACTGCAAAACACCTTAAAAACACGTAATTCGCCTAGAAAACGCTTTTTCAAGTGATTTGGAGATATGTTTTGAGAAACAGTTTTTACATCATATTTGAGCGTTTCAAGGTCTGAAACGAACGATTTGTGTGTAGCATTTGGACGCATATTCTAATAGTACTTTCGATGGATTTTTGTTTTTTAGGATACAATATAACAAAATACAGTGATTTTTAGTGAATACAAGCTTTTGGAGGCACTCCGTGGTGCACTCGCCAGCGCAGCTAGAGTGCCGATTTGAACTATAGAAGTTACTGCAAAACACCTTAAAAACACGTAATTCGCTTAGAAAATGCATTTTCAAGTGATTTGGAGACATGTTTTGAGAAACAGTTTTTACATCATATTTGAGCGATTCACGAAACGACGATTTTGCATGTATCTTTGGAAACATATTCTACCTATAGTTTCGATGGAACTAGGTTATTTATGCTACAATAAGACAAAATACACTGATTTTTAGTAAATACAAGCTTTTGGAGGCACTCCGTGGTGCACTCGCCAGCGCAGCTAGAGTGCCGATTTGAACTATAGTTCAAGTTACTACAAAACACCTTAAAAACACGTAATTCGTTCAGAAAACGCATTTTCAAGTGATTTGGAGACATGTTTTGAGAAACAGTTTTTACATCATATTTGAGCGTTTCACGGTCCGAAACGACGATTTTGCATGTATCTTTGGAAGCATATTCTACCTGTAGTTTCGATGGAACTAGTTTATTTAGGCTACAGTAAGACAAAATACACTGAGTTTTAATGAATACAAGCTTTTGGAGGCACTCCGTGGTGCACTCGCCAGCGCAGCTAGAGTGCCGATTTGAACTATTGAAGTTACTGCAAAACAACTTAAAAACACGTAATTCGCTTAGAAAACGCATTTTCAAGTGAGTTGGAGACATGTTTTGAGAAACAGTTTTTACAACATATTTGAGCGTTTCACGGTCTGTAACGACGATTTTGTATGTAGACTTAGGAAACATATTCTACCTGTAGTTTCGATAGCACTTGGTTATTTAGGGTACAATAAGACAAAATACACAGTTTTTTAGTGAATACAACCTTTTAGAGGCACTCCGTGGTGCACTCGCTAGCGCAGCTAGAGTGCCGATTTGAACTATAGAAATTACTGCTAAACACCTTAAAAAACGTAATTCGCTTAGAAAACGCATTTTCAAATGATTTGGAGACATGTTTTGAGAAACAGTTTTTACATCATATTTGAGCGTTTCTCGATCTGAAACGACGATTTTGCATGTATCTTTGGAAACATATTCTACCTGTAGTTTCGATGAACTAGGCTATTTATGCTACAATAAGACAAAATACACTGAATTTTAGTGAATACAACCTTTTAGAGGCACTCCGTGGTGCACTCGCCAGCGCAGCTAGAGTGCTGATTTGAACTATAGAAGTTACTGCAAAACACCTTAAAAAACGTAATTCGCTTTGAAAGCGCATTTTCAAATGATTTGGAGACATGTTTTGAGAAACAGTTTTTACATCATATTTGAGCGTTTCTCGCTCTGAAACGACGATTTTGCATGTATCTTTGGAAACATATTCTACCTGTAGTTTCGATGGAATTAGATTATTTATGCTACAATAAGACAAAATACACTGATTTTTAGTGAATACAAGCTTTTAGAGGCACTCCGTGGCGCACTCGCCAGCGCAGCTAGAGTGCCGATTTGAACTATAGAAGTTACTGCAAAACACCTTAAAAACACGTAATTCGCTTAGAAAACGCATTTTCAAGTGATTTGGAGACATGTTTTGAAAAACAGTTTTTACATCATATTTGAGCGTTTCACGGTCTGAAACGACGGTTTTGCATGTATCTTTGGAAACATTTTCTACCTGCAGTTTCGATGGCACTAGGTTATTTATGCTACAATAAGACAAAATACACTGATATTTAGTGAATACAAGCTTTTGGAGGCACTCCGTGGTGCCCTCGCCAGCGCAGCTAGAGTGCCGATTTGAACTATAGAAGTTACTGCAAAACACCTTAAAAACACGTACTTCGCTTAGAAAACGCATTTTCAAGTGATTTGGAGACATGTTTTGAGAAACAGTTTTTACATCATATTTGAGCGTTTCACGGTCTGAAACGACGATTTTGCATGTATCTTTGGAAACATATTCTACCTGTAGTTTCGATGTAACATGGTTATTTTTGCTACAATAAGACAAAATACAGTGATTTTAATAAATACAAGCTTTTGGAGGCACTCCGAGGTGCCCTCGCCAGCGCAGCTAGAGTGCCAATTTGAACTATAGGAGTTACTGCAAAACACCTTAATAACACGTAATTCGATTTGCAGACATGTTTTGAGAAACAGTTTTTGTATGTAGACTTAGGTTACATATTCTACCTGTAGTTTCGATAGCACTTGGTTATTTATGCTACAATAAGACAAAATACACAGTTTTTTAATGAATACAACCTTTTGGAGGCACTCCGTGGTGCACTCGCCAGCGCAGCTAGAGTGCCGATTTCAACTATAGAAGTTACTGCAAAACACCTTAGAAACACGTAATTCGCTTAGAAAACGCATTTTCAAGTGATTTGGATACATGTTTTGAGAAACAGTTTTTACATCATATTTGAGCGTTTCACGGTCTGAAACGACGATTTTGCATGTATCATTGGAAACATATTCTACCTGTAGTTTCGATGGAACTAGGTTATTTATGCTACAATAAGACAAAATTAACTGATTTTTAGTGAATACAAGCTTTTGGAGGCACTCCGTGGTGCACTCGCCAGCGCAGCTAGAGTGCCGATTTGAACTATAGTTAAAGTTACTGCAAAACACCTTAGAAACTCGTAATTCGTTCAGAAAACGCATTTTCAAGTGATTTGGAGACATGTTTTGAGAAACAGTTTTTACATCATATTTGAGCGTTCCACGGTCCGAAACGACGATTTTGCATGTATCTTTAAAAACATATTCTACCTGTAGTTTCGATGGAACTAGTTTATTTAGGCTACAATAAGACAAAATACACTGATTTTTAATGAATACAAGCTTTTGGAGGCACTCGGTGGTGCACTCGCCAGCGCAGCTAGAGTGCCGATTTGAACTATAGAAGTTACTGCAAAACACCTTAAAAACACGTAATTCGCTTAGAAAACGCATTTTCAAGTGATTTGGAGACATGTTTTGAGAAACAGTTTTTACAACATATTTGAGAGTTTCACGGTCTGAAACGACGATTTTGTATGTAGACTTAGGAAACATGTTCTACCTGTAGTTTCGATAGCACTTGGTTATTTAGGGTACAATAAGACAAAATACACTGATTTTTAGTGAATACAACCTTTTAGAGGCACTCCGTGGCGCACTCGCCAGCGCAGCTAGAGTGCCGATTTGAACTATAGAAGTTACTGCAAAACACCTTAAAAACACGTAATTCGCTTAGAAAACGCATTTTCAAGTGCTTTGGAGACATGTTTTGAGAAACAGTTTTTACATCATATTTGAGCGTTTCACGGTCTGAAACGACGGTTTTGCATGTATCTTTGGAAACATTTTCTACCTGCAGTTTCGATGGTACTAGGTTATTTATGCTACAATAAGACAAAATACACTGATATTTAGTGAATACAAGCTTTTGGAGGCACTCCGTGGTGCCCTCGCCAGCGCAGCTAGAGTGCCGATTTGCACTATAGAAGTTACTGCAAAACACCTTAAAAACACGTACTTCGCTTAGAAAACGCATTTTCAAGTGATATGGAGACATGTTTTGAGAAACAGTTTTTACATCATATTTGAGCGTTTCACGGTCTGAAACGACGATTTTGCATGTATCTTTGGAAACATATTCTACCTGTAGTTTCGATGGAACTAGGTTATTTATGCTACAATAAGACAAAATACAGTGATTTTTAATGAATACAAGCTTTTGGAGGCACTCCGAGGTGCCCTCGCCAGCGCAGCTAGAGTGCCAATTTGAACTATAGAAGTTACTGCAAAACACCTTAATAACACGTAATTCGATTTGCAGACATGTTTTGAGAAACAGTTTTTGTATGTAGACTTAGGTTACATATTCTACCTGTAGTTTCGATAGCACTTGGTTATTTATGCTACAATAAGACAAAATACACAGTTTTTTAATGAATACAACCTTTTGGAGGCACTCCGTGGTGCACTCGCCAGCGCAGCTAGAGTGCCGATTTCAACTATAGAAGTTACTGCAAAACACCTTAGAAACACGTAATTCGCTTAGAAAACGCATTTTCAAGTGATTTGGAGACATGTTTTGAGAAACAGTTTTTACATCATATTTGAGCGTTTCACGGTCTGAAACGTCGATTTTGCATGTATCATTGGAAACATATTCTACCTGTAGTTTCGATGGAACTAGGTTATTTATGCTACAATAAGACAAAATTAACTGATTTTTAGTGAATACAAGCTTTTGGAGGCACTCCGTGGTGCACTCGCCAGCGCAGCTAGAGTGCCGATTTGAACTATAGTTAAAGTTACTGCAAAACACCTTAGAAACTCGTAATTCGTTCAGAAAACGCATTTTCAAGTGATTTGGAGACATGTTTTGAGAAACAGTTTTTACATAATATTTGAGCGTTCCACGGTCCGAAACGACGATTTTGCATGTATCTTTAAAAACATATTCTACCTGTAGTTTCGATGGAACTAGTTTATTTAGGCTACAATAAGACAAAATACACTGATTTTTAATGAATACAAGCTTTTGGAGGCACTCGGTGGTGCACTCGCCAGCGCAGCTAGAGTGCCGATTTGAACTATAGAAGTTACTGCAAAACACCTTAAAAACACGTAATTCGCTTAGAAAACGCATTTTCAAGTGATTTGGAGACATGTTTTGAGAAACAGTTTTTACAACATATTTGAGCGTTTCACGGTCTGAAACGACGATTTTGTATGTAGACTTAGGAAACATGTTCTACCTGTAGTTTCGATAGCACTTGGTTATTTAGGGTACAATAAGACAAAATACACAGATTTTTAGTGAATACAACCTTTTAGAGGCACTCCGTGGTGCACTCGCCAGCGCAGCTAGAGTGCCGATTTGAACTATAGAAGTTACTGCAAAACACCTTAAAAACACGTAATTCGCTTAGAAAACGCATTTTCAAGTGATTTGGAGACATGTTTTGAGAAACAGTTTTTACATCATATTTGTGCTTTCACGGTCTGAAACGACGATTTTGCATGTATCTTTGGAAACATATTCTACCTGTAGTTTCGATGGAACTATGTTATTTATGCTACAATAAGACAAAATACACTGATTTTTAGTGAATACAAGCTTTTGGAGGCACTCCGTGGTGCACTCGCCAGCGCAGCTAGAGTGCCGATTTGAACTATAGAAGTTACTACCAAACACCTTAAAAACACGTAATTCGCTTAGAAAACGCATTTTCAAGTGATTTAGTGACATGTTTTGAGAAACAGTTTTTACATCATATTTGAGTGTTTCACGGTCTGAAACGACGATTTTGTATGTAGACTTAGAAAACATATTCTACCTGTAGTTTTGATAGCACTTGGTTATTTAGGGTACAATAAGACAAAATACACTGTTTTTTAGTGAATACAACCTTTTAGAGGCACGCCGTGGTGCACTCGCCAGCGCAGCTAGAGTGCCGATGTGAACTATAGAAGTTACTGCAAAACACCTTAAAAACACGTAATTTGCTTAGAAAATGCATTTTCAAGTGATTTGGAGACAAGTTTTGAGAAACAGTTTTTACATCATATTTGAGCGTTTCACGGTCTGAAACGACGATTTTGCATGTATCTTTGGAAACATATTCTACTTGTAGTTTCGATGGAACTAGGTTATTTATGCTACAATAAGACAAAATACACTGATTTTTAGTGAATACAAGCTTTTGGAGGCACTCCGAGGTGCACTCGCCAGCGCAGCTAGAGTGCCTATTTGAACTATAGAAGTTACTGCAAAATACTTTAAAATAAGGTAATTCGCTTAGAAAACGCATTTTCAAGTGATTTGGAGATATGTTTTGAGAAACAGTTTTTACATCATATTTGAGCGTTTCACGGTCTGAAACGACGATTTTGCATGTATCTTTGCAAACATATTCTACCTTTAGTTTCGATGGAACTAGGATATTTATGTTACAATAAGACAAAATACACTGATTTTTAGTGAATACGAGTACAAGCTTTTGGAGGCACTCCGTGGTGCACTCGCCAGCGCAGCTAGAGTGCCGATTTAAACTATAGAAGTTACTGCAAAACACCTTAAAAACACGTAATTCGCTTAGAAAACGCATTTTCAAGTGATTTAGTGACATGTTTTGAGAAACAGCTTTTACATCATATTTGAGTGCTTCACGGTCTGAAACGACGATTTTGTATGTAGACTTAGAAAACATATTCTACCTGTAGTTTCGATAGCACTTGGTTATTTAGGGTACAATAAGACAAAATACACTGTTTTTTAGTGAATACAACCTTTTAGAGGCACGCCGTGGTGCACTCGCCAGCGCAGCTAGAGTGCCGATGTGAAATATAGAAGTTACTGCAAAACACCTTAAAAACACTTAATTCGCTTAGAAAACGCATTTTCAAGTGAATTGGAGACATGTTTTGAGAAACAGTTTTTACATCATATTTGAGCGTTTCACGGTCTGAAACGAACGATTTGTGTGTAGCATTTGGACACATATTCTACTAGTACTTTTGATGGAATTTAGATGTTTAGGATACAATATGACAAAATACAGTGATTTTTAGTGAATACAAGCTTTTGGAGACACTCGGTGGTGCACTCGCCAGCGCAGCTAGAGTGCCGATTTTAACTATAGAAGTTACTGCAAAACACTTTAAAAACACGTAATTCGTTTAGAAAACGCATTTTCAAGTGATTTGGAGACATGTTTTGAGAAACAGTTTTTACATCATATTTGAGCGTTTCACGGTCTAAAACGACGATTTTGCATGTATCTTTGGAAACATATTCTACCTATAGTTTCGATGGAACTAGGTTATTTATGCTACAATAAGACAAAATACACTGTTTCATAGTGAATACAACCTTTTGTAGGCACTCCGTGGTGCACTCGCCAGCGCAGCTAGAGTGCCGATTTGAACTATAGAAGTTACTGCAAAACACCTTAAAAACACGTAATTCGCTTATAAAACGCATTTTCAAGTGATTTGGAGACATGTTTTGAGAAAAAGATTTTACATCATATTTGAGCGTTTCACGGTCTGAAACGACGATTTTGCATGTATGTTTGGAAACATATTCTACCTGTAGTTTCGATGGAACTAGGTTATTTATGCTACAATAAGACAAAATACACTAATTTTTGGTGAATACATGCTTTTGGAGGCACTCCGTGGTGCACTCGCCAGCGCAGCTAGAGTGCCGATTTGAACTATAGAAGTTACTGCAAAACACCTTAAAAACACGTAATTCGCTTAGAAAACGCATTTTCAAGTGATTTGGAGACATGTTTTGAGAAACAGTTTTTACATCATATTTGAGCGTTTCACGGTCTGAAACGACGATTTTGTATGTAGACTTAGGAAACATATTCTACATGTAGTTTTGATAGCACTTGTTTATTTAGGGTACAATAAGACAATATACACTGTTTTTTAGTGAATACAACATTTTGGAGGCACTCCGTGGTGCGCTCGCCAGCGCAGCTAGAGTGCCGATTTGAACTATAGAAGTTATTGCAAGACACCATAAAAACACGTAATTCGCTTAGAAAACGCATTTTCAAGTGATTTGGAGACATGTTTTGAGAACCAGTTTTTACATCATATTTCAGCGTTTCACGGTCTGAAACAAACGATTTGTGTGTAGCATTTGGACACATATTCTACTAGAACTTTAAATGGAATTTTGTTGTTTAGGATACAATATGATAAAATACAGTGATTTTTAGTGAATACAAGCTTTTGGAGGCACTCCGTGGTGCACTCGCCAGCGTAGCTAGAGTGCCGATTTGAACTATAGAAGTTACTGCAAATCACCTTAAAAACACGTAATTCGCTTAGAAAACGCATTTTCAAGTGATTTGGAGACATGTTTTGAGAAACAGATTTTACATCATATTTGAGCGTTTCACGGTCTGAAACGACGATTTTGCATGTATCTTTGGAAACATATTCTACCTGAAGTTTCAAAGGAACTAGGTTATTTATGCTACAATAAGACAAAATACACTGATTTTTAGTAAATACAAGCTTTTGACAGCACTCCGTGTTTCACTCGCCAGCGCAGCTAGAGTGCCGATTTGATTTATAGAAGTTACTGCAAAACACCTTAAAAACACGTAATTCGCTTAGAAAACGCATTTACAAGTGATTTGGAGACATGTTTTAAAAAACAGCTTTTACATCCTATTTGAGCGTTTCACGGTCTGAAACGACGATTTTGCATGTATCATTGGAAACATATTCTACCTATAGTTTCGATGGAACTAGGTTATTTATGCTACAATAAGACAAAATACACTGTTTTTTAGTGAATACAACCTTTTGGAGGCACTCCGTGGTGCACTCGCCAGCGCAGCTAGAGTGCCGATTTGAACTATAGAAGTTACTGCAAAACACCTTAAAAACATGTAATTCGCTTAGAAAACGCATTTTCAAGTGATTTGGAGACATGTTTTGAGATACAGTTTTTACATCATATTTGAGCGTTTTACGGTCTGAAACGAACGAATTGTGTGTAGCATTTGGACACATATTCTACTAGAACTTTCGATGGAATTTTGTTGTTTAGGATACAATATGACAAAATACAGTGATTTTTAATGAATACAAGCTTTTGGAAGCACTCCGTGGTGCACTCGCCAGCGTAGCTAGAGTGCCGATTTGAACTATAGAAGTTACTGCAAATCACCTTAAAAACACGTAATTCGCTTAGAAAACGCATTTTCAAGTGATTTGGAGACATGTTTTGAGAAACAGTTTTTACATCATATTTGAGTGTTTCACGGTCTGAAACGACGATTTTGCATGTATATTTAGAAATATATTTTACCTGTAGTTTCGATGGAACTAAGTTATTTATGGTACAATAAGACAAAATACACTGATTTTTAGTGAATACAAGCTTTTGGAGGCACTCCATGGTGCACTCGCCAGCGCAGCTATAGTGCCGATTTGAACTAAAGAAGTTACTTCAAAACACTTTAGAAACACGTAATTCGCTTAGAAAACGCATTTTCAAGTGATTTGGAAACATGTTTTGAGAAACAGTTTTTACATCATATTTGAGCGTTTCACGGTCTGAAACGACGTTTTTGTATGTAGACTTAGGAAACATATTCTACCTGTAGTTTCGATAGCACTAAGTTATTTAGGGTACAATAAGACAAAATACACAGTTTTTTAGTGAATACAACCTTTTAGAGGCACTCCGTGGTGCACTCGCCAGCGCAGCTAGAGTGGCGATTTGAACTATAGAAGTTACTGCTAAACACCTTAAAAACACGTAATTCGCTTAGAAAATGCATTTTCAAGTGATTTGGAGACATGTTTTGAGAAACAGCTTTTACATCATATTTGAGCGTTTCACGGTCTGAAACGACGATTTTGCATGTATCTTTGGAAACATATTCTACTTGTAGTTTCGATGGAACTAGGTTATTTATGCTACAATAAGACAAAATACACGGATTTTTAGTGAATACAATCTTTTGGAGGCACTCCGTGGTGCACTCGCCAGCGCAGCTAGAGTGCCGATTTGAACTATAGAAGTTACTGCAAAACACCTTAAAAACATGTAATTCGCTTAGAAAACGCATTTTCAAGTGATTTGGAGACATGTTTTGAGAAACAGTTTTTACATCATATTTGAACGTTTCACGGTCTCAAACAAACGAATTGTGTGTAGCATTTGGACACATATTCTACTAGAACTTTCGATGGAATTTTGTTGTTTAGGATACAATATAACAAAATACAGTGATTTTTAGTGAATACAAGCTTTTGGAGGCACTCGGTGGTGCACTCGCCAGCGCAGCGAGAGTGCCGATTTGAACTATAGAAGTTACTGCTAAATACCTTAAAAACACGTATTTCGCTTAGAAAACGCATTTTCAAGTGGTTTGGAGACATGTTTTGAGAAACAGATTTTACATCATATTTGAGCGTTTCACGGTCTGAAACGACGATTTTGCATGTATCTTTGGACACATATTCTACCTATAGTTTCGATGGAACTAGGTTATTTAAGCTACAATAAGACAAAATACACTGATTTTTAGTGAATACAAGCTTTTGGAGGCACTCCGTGGTGCACTCGCCAGCGCAGCTAGAGTGCCGATTTGAACTATAAAAGTTACTGCCAAACACCTTAAAAACACGTAATTCGCTTAGAAAATGCATTTTTAAGTGATTTGGATACATGTTTTGAGAAACAGTTTTTACATCATATTTGAACGTTTCACGGTCTGAAACGACGATTTTGCATGTATCTTTGGAAACATATTTTCCCTGTAGTTTCGATGGAACTAGGTTATTTATGCTACAATAAGACAAAATACACTGATTTTTAGTGAATACAAGCTTTTGGAGGCACACCGTGGTGCACTCGCCGGCGCAGCTAGAGTGCCGATTTGAACTAAAGAAGTTACTGCAAAACACCTTAGAAACACGTAATTCGCTTAGAAAACGCATTTTCAAGTGATTTGGAGACATGTTTTGAAAAACCGTTTTTACATCATATTTGAGCGTTTCACGGTCTGAAACGACGTTTTTGTATGTAGACTTAGGAAACATATTCTACCTGTAGTTTCGATAGCATTAAGTTATTTAGGGTACAATAAGACAAAATACACAGTTTTTTTAGTGAATACAACCTTTTAGAGGCACTCCGTGGTGCACTCGCCAGCGCAGCTAGAGTGCCGATTTGAACTATAGAAGTTACTGCTAAACACCTTAAAATCACGTAATTCGCTTAGAAAATGCAATTTCAAGTGATTTGGAGACATGTTTTGAGAAACAGTTTTTACATCATATTTGAGCGTTTCACGGTCTGAAACGACGATTTTGCATGTGTCTTTGGAAATATATTCTACCTGTAGTTTCGATGGAACTAGGTTATTTATGCTACAATAAGACAAAATACACTGTTTTTTAGTGAATACAACCTTTTGGGGGCACTCCGTGGTGCACTCGTCAGCGCAGCTAGAGTGCCGATTTGAACTATAGAAGTTACTGCTAAACACCTTAAAATCACGTAATTCGCTTTGAAAATGCAGTTTCAAGTGATTTGGAGACATGTTTTGAGAAACAGTTTTTACATCATATTTGAGCGTTTCACGGTCTGAAACGACGATTTTGCATGTATCTTTAAAAACATATTCTACCTGTAGTTTCGATGGAACTAGGTTATTTATGCTACAATAAGACAAAATACACTGATATTTAGTGAATACAAGCTTTTGGAGGCACTCCGTGGTGCACTCGCTATTGCAGCTAGAGTGCCGATTTGAACTATAGAAGTTACTGCAAAATACCTTAAAAACAGGTAATTCGCTTAGAAAACGCATTTTCAAGTGATTTGGAGATATGTTTTGAGAAACAGTTTTTACATCATATTTGAGCGTTTCACGGTCTGAAACGACGATTTTGCATGTATCTTTGAAAACATATTCTACCTATAGTTTCGATGGAACTAGGTTATTTATGCTACAATAAGACAAAATACAGGGATTTTTAGTGAATACAATCTTTTGGAGGCACTCCGTGGTGCACTCGCCAGCGAAGCTAGAGTGCCGATTTGAACTATAGAAGTTACTGCAAAACACCTTAAAAACATGTAATTCGCTTAGGAAACGCATTTTCAAGTGATTTGGAGACATGTTTTGAGAAACAGTTTTTACATCATATTTGAACGTGTCACGGTCTGAAACAAACGAATTGTGTGTAGCATTTGGACACATATTCTACTAGAACTTTCGATGGAATTTTGTTGTTTAGGATACAATATGACAAAATACAGTGTTTTTTAGTGAATACAAGCTTTTGGAGGCACTCCGTGGTGCACTCGCCAGCGCAGCTAGAGTGCCGATTTGAACTATAGAAGTTACTGCTAAATACCTTAAAAACACGTATTTCGCTTAGAAAACGCATTTTCAAGTGATTTGGAGACATGTTTTGAGAAACAGATTTTACATCATATTTGAGCGTTTCACGGTCTGAAACGACGATTTTGCATGTATCTTTGGAAACATATTCTACCTATAGTTTCGATGGAACTAGGTTATTTATGCTACAATAAGACAAAATACACTGATTTTTAGTGAATACAAGCTTTTGGAGGCACTCCGTGGTGCACTCGCCAGCGCAGCTAGAGTGCCGATTTGAACTATAGAAGTTACTGCAAAACACCTTAAAAACACGTAATTCGCTTAGAAAACGCATTTTCAAGTGATTTGGAGACATGTTTTGAGAAACAGTTTTTACATCATATTTGAGCGTTTCACGGTCTGAAACGACGATTTTGCATGTATCTTTGGAAATATATTCTACCTGTAGTTTCGATGGAACTATGTTACTTATGCTACAATAAGACAAAATACACTGATTTTTAGTGAATACAAGCTTTTGGAGGCACTCCGTGGTGCACTCGCCAGCGCAGCTAGAGTGCCGATTTGAACTATAAAAGTTACTGCCAAACACCTTAAAAACACGTAATTCGCTTAGAAAATGCATTTTCAAGTGATTTGGATACATGTTTTGAGAAACAGTTTTTACATCATATTTGAACGTGTCACGGTCTGAAACAAACGAATTGTGTGTAGCATTTGGACACATATTCTACTAGAACTTTCGATGGAATTTTGTTGTTTAGGATACAATATGACAAAATACAGTGTTTTTTAGTGAATACAAGCTTTTGGAGGCACTCCGTGGTGCACTCGCCAGCGCAGCTAGAGTGCCGATTTGAACTATAGAAGTTACTGCTAAATACCTTAAAAACACGTATTTCGCTTAGAAAACGCATTTTCAAGTGATTTGGAGACATGTTTTGAGAAACAGATTTTACATCATATTTGAGCGTTTCACGGTCTGAAACGACGATTTTGCATGTATCTTTGGAAACATATTCTACCTATAGTTTCGATGGAACTAGGTTATTTATGCTACAATAAGACAAAATACACTGATTTTTAGTGAATACAAGCTTTTGGAGGCACTCCGTGGTGCACTCGCCAGCGCAGCTAGAGTGCCGATTTGAACTATAGAAGTTACTGCAAAACACCTTAAACACACGTAATTCGCTTAGAAAACGCATTTTCAAGTGATTTGGAGACATGTTTTGAGAAACAGTTTTTACATCATATTTGAGCGTTTCACGGTCTGAAACGACGATTTTGCATGTATCTTTGGAAATATATTCTACCTGTAGTTTCGATGGAACTATGTTACTTATGCTACAATAAGACAAAATACACTGATTTTTAGTGAATACAAGCTTTTGGAGGCACTCCGTGGTGCACTCGCCAGCGCAGCTAGAGTGCCGATTTGAACTATAAAAGTTACTGCCAAACACCTTAAAAACACGTAATTCGCTTAGAAAATGCATTTTCAAGTGATTTGGATACATGTTTTGAGAAACAGTTTTTACATCATATTTGAACGTTTCACGGTCTGAAACGACGATTTTGAATGTATCTTTGGAAACATATTTTCCCTGTAGTTTCGATGGAACTAGGTTATTTATGCTACAATAAGACAAAATACACTGATTTTTAGTAAATACAAGCTTTTGGAGGCACTCCGTGGTGCACTCGCCAGCGCAGCTAGAGTGCCGATTTGAACTAAAGAAGTTACTGCAAAACACCTTAGAAACACGTAATTCGCTTAGAAAACGCATTTTCAAGTGATTTGGAAACATGTTTTGAAAAACAGTTTTTACATCATATTTGAGCGTTTCACGGTCTGAAACGACGTTTTTGTATGTAGACTTAGGAAACATATTCTTCCTGTAGTTTCGATAGCACTAAGTTATTTAGGGTACAATAAGACAAAATACACAGTTTTTTTTAGTGAATACAACTTTTTAGAGGCACTCCGTGGTGCACTCGCCAGCGCAGCTAGAGTGCCGATTTGAACTATAGAAGTTACTGCTAAACACCTTAAAAACACGTAATTCGCTTAGAAAATGCAATTTCAAGTGATTTGGAGACATGTTTTGAGAAACAGTTTTTACATCATATTTGAGCGTTTCACGGTCTGAAACGACGATTTTGCATGTATCTTTGGAAACATATTCTACCTGTAGTTTTAATAAACTAGGTTATTTATGCTACAATAAGACAAAATACACTGATTTTTTGTGAATACAACCTTTTGGAGGCACTCCGTGGTGCACTCGCCAGCGCAGCTTGAGTGCTGATTTGAACTGTAGAAGTTACTGCAAAACACCTTAAAACACGTAATTCGCTTAGAAAACGCATTTTCAAGTGATTTGGAGACATGTTTTGAGAAACAGTTTTTACATCATATATGAGCGTTTCTCGGTCTGAAACGACGACTTTGCATGTATCTTTGTAAACATATTCTACCTGTAGTTTCGATGGAACTAGATTATTTATGCTACAATAAGACAAAATACACTGATTTTTAGTGAATACAAGCTTTTAGAGGCACTCCGTGGCGCATTCGCCAGCGCAGCTAGAGTGACGATTTGAACTATAGAAGTTACTGCAAAACACCTTAAAAACACGTAATTCGCTTAGAAAACGCATTTTCAAGTGATTAGGAGACATGTTTTGAGAAACAGTTTTTACATCATATTTGAGCGTTTCACGGTCTGAAACTACGATTTTGCATGTATCTTTGGAAACATATTCTACCTGTAGTTTCGATGGAACTAGGTTATTTATGCTACAATAAGACAAAATTCAGTGATTTTTAATGAATACAATCTTTTGGAGGCACTCCGAGGTGCCCTCGCCAGCGCAGCTAGAGTGCCGATTTGAACTATAGAAGTTACTGCAAAACATCTTAATAACACGTAATTCGATTTGCAGACATGTTTTGAGAAACAGTTTTTGTATGTAGACTTAGGTTACATATTCTACCTGTAGTCTCGATAGCACTTGGTTATTTATGCTACAATAAGACAAAATACATTGTTTTTTAGTGAACACAACCTTTTGGAGGCACTCCGTGGTGCACTCGCCAGCGCAGCTAGAGTGCCGATTTCAACTATACAAGTTACTGCAAAACACCTTAAAAACACGTAATTCGCTTAGAAAACGCATTTTCAAGTGATTTGGAGACATGTTTTGAGAAACAGTTTTTACATCATATTTGAGCGTTTCACGGTCCGAAACGACGATTTTGCATGTATCTTTAAAAACATATTCTACCTGTAGTTTCGATGGAACTAGTTTATTTAGGTTACAATAAGACAAAATACACTGATGTTTAATGAATACAAGATTTTGGAGGCACTCCGTGGTGCACTTGCCAGCGCATCTAGAGTGCCGATTTGAACTATAGAAGTTACTGCAAAACAACTTAAAAACACGTTATTCGCTTAGAAAACGCATTTTCAAGTGATTTGGAGACATGTTTTGAGAAACAGTTTTTACAACATATTTGAGCGTTTCACGGTCTGAAACGACGATTTTGTATGTAGACTTAGGAAACATGTTCTACCTGTAGTTTCAATAGCACTTGGTTATTTAGGGTACAATAAGACAAAATACACAGATTTTTAGTGAATACAACCTTTTAGAGGCACTCCGTAGTGCACTCGCCAGCGCAGCTAGAGTGCCGATTTGAACTATAGAAGTTACTGCAAAACACCTTAAAAACACGTAATTCGCTTAGAAAACGCATTTTCAAGTGATTTGGAGACATGTTTTGAGAAACAGTTTTTACATCATATTTGAGCTTTCACGGTCTGAAACGACGATTTTGCATGTATCTTTGGAAACATATTCTACCTGTAGTTTCGATGGAACTATGTTATTTATGCTACAATAAGACAAAATACACTGATTTTTAGTGAATACAAGCTTTTGGATGCACTCCGTGGTGCACTCGCCAGCGCAGCTAGAGTGCCGATTTGAACTATAGAAGTTACTGCCAAACACCTTAAAAACACGTAATTCGTTTAGAAAACGCATTTTCAAGTGATTTGGAGATATGTTTTGAGAAACAGTTTTTACATCATATTTGAACGTTTCACGGTCTGAAACGACGATTTTGCATGTATCTTTGGAAACATATTTTACCTGTAGTTTCGATGGAACTAGGTTATTTATGCTACAATAACACAAAAATACACTGATTTTTAGTAAATACAAGCTTTTGGAGGCACTCCGTGGTTCACTCGCCAGCGCAGCTAGAGTGCCGATTTGAACTATAGAAGTTACTGCAAAACACCTTAAAAACACGTAATTCGCTTAGAAAACGCATTTTCAAGTGATTTGGAGACATGTTTTGAGAAACAGATTTTACATCATATTTGAGCGTTTCACGGTCTGAAACGACGTTTTTGTATGTAGACTTAGGAAACATATTCTACCTATAGTTTCGATGGAACTAGGTTATTTAGGGTACAATAAGACAAAATACACTGATTTTTAGTGAATACAACCTCTTAGAGGCACTCCGTGGTGCACTCGCCAGCGCAGCTAGAGTACCGATTTGAACTATAGAAGTTACTGCTAAACACCTTAAAAACACGTAATTCGCTTAGAAAATGCATTTTCAAGTGATTTGGAGACAAGTTTTGAGAAACAGTTTTTACATCATATTTGAGCGTTTCACGGTCTGAAACGACGATTTTGCATGTATCTTTAGAAAATATTCTACTTGTAGTTTCGATGGAACTAGGTTATTTATGCTTCAATAAGACAAAATACACTGATTTTTAGTGAATACAAGCTTTTGAAAGCACTCCGTGGTGCACTCGCCAGCGCAGCTAGAGTGCCGATTTGAACTATAGAAGTTACTGCAAAATACCTTAAAATAAGGTAATTCGCTTAGAAAACGCATTTTCAAGTGATTTGGAGATATGTTTTGAGAAACAGTTTTTACATCATATTTGAGCGTTTCACGGTCTGAAACGACGATTTTGCATGTATCTTTGCATACATATTCTACCTTTAGTTTCGATGGAACTAGGATATTTATGTTACAATAAGACAAAATACACTGATTTTTAGTGAATACAAGCTTTTGGAGGCACTCGTGGTGCACTCGCCAGCGCAGCTAGAGTGCCGATTTGAACTATAGAAGTTACTGCAAAACACCTTAAAAACACGTAATTCGCTTAGAAAACGCATTTTCAAGTGATTTGGAGACATGTTTTGAGAAACAGTTTTTACATCATATTTGAGCGTTTCACGGTCTGAAACGACGATTTTGTATGTAGACTTAGGAAACATATTCTACCTGTAGTTTCGATAGCACTTGGTTATTTAGGGTACAATAAGACAAAATACATAGTTTTTTAGTGAATACAACCTTTTAGAGGCACTCCGTGGTGCACTCGCCAGCGCAGCTAGAGTGCCGATTTGAACTATAGAAGTTACTGCAAAACACCTTAAAAACACGTAATTCGCTTAGAAAACGCATTTTCAAGTGATTTGGAGACATGTTTTGAGAAACAGTTTTTACATCATATTTGAGCGTTTCACGGTCTGAAACGACGATTTTGCATGTATCTTTGGAAACATATTCTACCTGTAGTTTCGATGGAACTATGTTATTTATGCTACAATAAGACAAAATACACTGATTTTTAGTGAATACAAGCTTTTGGAGGCACTCCGTGGTGCACTCGCCAGCGCAGCTAGAGTGCCGATTTGAACTATAGAAGTTACTGCCAAACACCTTAAAAACACGTAATTCGCTTAGAAAATGCATTTTCAAGTGATTTGGAGACATGTTTTGAAAAACAGTTTTTACATCATATTTGAACGTTTCACGGTCTGAAACGACGATTTTGCATGTATCTTTGGAAACATATTTTACCTGTAGTTTCGATGGAACTAGGTTATTTATGCTACAATAAGACAAAATACACTGATTTTTAGTGAATACAAGCTTTTGGGGGCACTCCGTGGTGCACTCGCCAGCGCAGCTAGAGTGCCGATTTGAACTATAGAAGTTACTGCAAAACACCTTAAAAACACGTAATTCGCTTAGAAAACGCATTTTCAAGTGATTTGGAGACATGTTTTGAGAAACAGTTTTTACATCATATTTGAGCGTTTCACGGTCTGAAACGACTGTTTTGCATGTCTCTTTGGAAACATATTCTACCTGCAGTTTTGATGGAACTAGGTTATTTATGCTACAATAAGACAAAATACACTGATATTTAGTGAATACAAGCTTATGGAGGCACTCCGTGGTGCACTCGCCAGCGCAGCTAGAGTGTCGATTTGAACTATAGAAGTTACTGCAAAACACCTTAAAAACACGGAATTCGCTTAGAAAACGCATTTTCAAGTGATTTGGAGACATGTTTTGAGAAACAGTTTTTACATCATATTTGAGCGTTTCACGGTCTGAAACGACGATTTTGCATGTATCTTTGGAAACATATTTTACCTGTAGTTTCGATGGAACTAGGTTATTTATGCTACAATAAGACAAAATACACTGATTTTTAGTGAATACAAGCTTTTGGAGGCACTCCGTGCTGCACTCGCCAGCGCAGCTAGAGTGCCGATTTGAACTAAAGAAGTTACTGCAAAACACCTTAGATACACGTAATTCGCTTAGAAAACGCATTTTCAAGTGATTTGGAGACATGTTTTGAGAATCAGTTTTTACATCATATTTGAGCGTTTCACGGTCTGAAACGACGTTTTTGTATGTAGACTTAGGAAACATATTCTACCTGTAGTTTCGATAGCACTTGGCTACTTAGGGTACAGTAAGACAAAATACACTGTTTTTTAGTGAATACAACCTTTTAGAGACACTACGTGGTGCACTCGCCAGCGCATCTACAGTGCCGATTTGAACTATAGAAGTTACTGCAAAACACCTTAAAAACACGTAATTCGCTTAGAAAACGCATTTTCAAGTGATTTGGAGACATGTTTTGAGAAACAGTTTTTACATCATATTTGAGCGTTTCACGGTCTGAAACGACGATTTTGCATGTATCTTTGGAAACATATTCTACCTGTAGTTTCGATGGAACTAGGTTATTTAAGCTACAATAAGACAAAATACACTGATTTTTAGTGAATACAAGCTTTTGGAGGCACTCCGTGGTGCACTCGCCAGCGCAGCTAGAGTGCCGATTTGAACTATAGAAGTTACTGCAAAACACCTTAAAAACACGTAATTCGCTTAGAAAACGCATTTTAATGTGATTTGGAGACATGTTTCGAGAAACAGTTTTTCCATCATATTTGAGCGTTTCACGGTCTGAAACGACGATTTTGCATGTATCTTTGGAAACATATTCTACCTGTAGTTTTAATAAACTAGGTTATTTATGCTACAATAAGACAAAATGCACTGATTTTTTGTGAATACAACCTTTTGGAGGCACTCCGTGGTGCACTCGCCAGCGCAGCTTGAGTGCTGATTTGAACTGTAGAAGTTACTGCAAAACACCTTAAAACACGTAATTCGCTTAGAAAACGCATTTTCAAGTGATTTGGAGACATGTTTTGAGAAACAGTGTTTACATCATATATGAGCGTTTCTCGGTCTGAAACGACGACTTTGCATGTATCTTTGGAAACATATTCTACCTGTAGTTTCGATGGAACTAGATTATTTATGCTACAATAAGACAAAATACACTGATTTTTAGTGAATACAAGCTTTTAGAGGCACTCCGTGACGCATTCGCCAGCGCAGCTAGAGTGACGATTTGAACTATAGAAGTTACTGCAAAACACCTTAAAAACACGTAATTCGCTTAGAAAACGCATTTTCAAGTGATTTGGAGACATGTTTTGAGAAACAGTTTTTACATCATATTTGAGCGTTTCACGGTCTGAAACTACGATTTTGCATGTATCTTTGGAAACATATTCTACCTGTAGTTTCGATGGAACTAGGTTATTTATGCTACAATAAGACAAAATTCAGTGATTTTTAATGAATACAAGCTTTTGGAGGCACTCCGAGGTGCCCTCGCCAGCGCAGCTAGAGTGCCGATTTGAACTAGAGAAGTTACTGCAAAACATCTTAATAACACGTAATTCGATTTGCAGACATGTTTTGAGGAACAGTTTTTGTATGTAGACTTAGGTTACATATTCTACCTGTAGTTTCGATAGCACTTGGTTATTTATGCTACAATAAGACAAAATACATTGTTTTTTAGTGAACACAACCTTTTGGAGGCACTCCGTGGTGCACTCGCCAGCGCAGCTAGAGTGCCGATTTCAACTATACAAGTTACTGCAAAACACCTTAAAAACACGTAATTCGCTTAGAAAACGCATTTTCAAGTGATTTGGAGACATGTTTTGAGAAACAGTTTTTACATCATACGAGTATTTGAGCGTTTCACGGTCTGTAACGTCGATTTTGCATGTATCATTGGAAACATATTCTACCTGTAGTTTCGATGGAACTAGGTTATTTATGTTACAATAAGACAAAATACACTGATTTTTAGTAAATACAAGCTTTTGGAGGCACTCCGTGGTGCACTCGCCAGCGCAGCTAGAGTGCCGATTTGAACTATAGTTCAAGTTACTGCAAAACACCTTAAAAACACGTAATTCGTTTAGAAAACGCATATTCAAGTTATTTGGAGACATGTTTTGAGAAACAGTTTTTACATCATATTTGAGCGTTTCACGGTCCGAAACGACGATTTTGCATGTATCTTTAAAAACATATTCTACCTGTAGTTTCGATGGAACTAGTTTATTTAGGTTACAATAAGACAAAATACACTGATTTTTAATGAATACAAGATTTTGGAGGCACTCCGTGGTGCACTTGCCAGCGCATCTAGAGTGCCGATTTGAACTATAGAAGTTACTGCAAAACAACTTAAAAACACGTTATTCGCTTAGAAAACGCATTTTCAAGTGATTTGGAGACATGTTTTGAGAAACAGTTTTTACAACATATTTGAGCGTTTCACGGTCTGAAACGACGATTTTGTATGTAGACTTAGGAAACATGTTCTACCTGTAGTTTCAATAGCACTTGGTTATTTAGGGTACAATAAGACAGAATACACAGATTTTTAGTGAATACAACCTTTTAGAGGCACTCCGTAGTGCACTCGCCAGCGCAGCTAGAGTGCCGATTTGAACTATAGAAGTTACTGCAAAACACCTTAAAAACACGTAATTGGCTTAGAAAACGCATTTTCAAGTGATTTGGAGACATGTTTTGAGAAACAGTTTTTACATCATATTTGAGCTTTCACGGTCTGAAACGACGATTTTGCATGTATCTTTGGAAACATATTCTACCTGTAGTTTCGATGGAACTATGTTATTTATGCTACAATAAGACAAAATACACTGATTTTTAGTGAATACAAGCTTTTGGATGCACTCCGTGGTGCACTCGCCAGCGCAGCTAGAGTGCCGATTTGAACTATAGAAGTTACTGCCAAACACCTTAAAAACACGTAATTCGCTTAGAAAACGCATTTTCAAGTGATTTGGAGATATGTTTTGAGAAACAGTTTTTACATCATATTTGAACGTTTCACGGTCTGAAACGACGATTTTGCATGTATCTTTGGAAACATATTTTACCTGTAGTTTCGATGGAACTAGGTTATTTATGCTACAATAAGACAAAAATACACTGATTTTTAGTAAATACAAGCTTTTGGAGGCACTCCGTGGTTCACTCGCCAGCGCAGCTAGAGTGCCGATTTGAACTATAGAAGTTACTGCAAAACACCTTAAAAACACGTAATTCGCTTAGAAAACGCATTTTCAAGTGATTTGGAGACATGTTTTGAGAAACAGTTTTTACATCATATTTGAGCGTTTCACGGTCTGAAACGACGTTTTTGTATGTAGACTTAGGAAACATATTCTACCTATAGTTTCGATGGAACTAGGTTATTTAGGGTACAATAAGACAAAATACACTGATTTTTAGTGAATACAACCTTTTAGAGGCACTCCGTGGAACACTCGCCAGCGCAGCTAGAGTACCGATTTGAACTATAGAAGTTACTGCTAAACACCTTAAAAACACGTAATTCGCTTAGAAAATGCATTTTCAAGTGATTTGGAGACAAGTTTTGAGAAACAGTTTTTACATCATATTTGAGCGTTTCACGGTCTGAAACGACGATTTTGCATTTATCTTTAGAAAATATTCTACTTGTAGTTTCGATGGAACTAGGTTATTTATGCTTCAATAAGACAAAATACACTGATTTTTAGTGAATACAAGCTTTTGGAGGCACTCCGTGGTGCACTCGCCAGCGCAGCTAGAGTGCCGATTTGAACTATAGAAGTTACTGCAAAATACCTTAAAATAAGGTAATTCGCTTAGAAAACGCATTTTCAAGTGATTTGGAGATATGTTTTGAGAAACAGTTTTTACATCATATTTGAGCGTTTCACGGTCTGAAACGACGATTTTGCATGTATCTTTGCATACATATTCTACCTTTAGTTTCGATGGAACTAGGATATTTATGTTACAATAAGACAAAATACACTGATTTTTAGTGAATACAAGCTTTTGGAGGCACTCGTGGTGCACTCGCCAGCGCAGCTAGAGTGCCGATTTGAACTATAGAAGTTACTGCAAAACACCTTAAAAACACGTAATTCGCTTAGAAAACGCATTTTCAAGTGATTTGGAGATATGTTTTGAGAAACAGTTTTTACATCATATTTGAGCGTTTCACGGTCTGAAACGACGATTTTGTATGTAGACTTAGGAAACATATTCTACCTGTAGTTTCGATAGCACTTGGTTATTTAGGGTACAATAAGACAAAATACATTGTTTTTTAGTGAATACAACCTTTTAGAGGCACTCCGTGGTGCACTCGCCAGCGCAGCTAGAGTGCCGATTTGAACTATAGAAGTTACTGCAAAACACCTTAAAAACACGTAATTCGCTTAGAAAACGCATTTTCAAGTGATTTGGAGACATGTTTTGAGAAACAGTTTTTACATCATATTTGAGCGTTTCACTGTCTGAAACGACGATTTTGCATGTATCTTTGGAAACATATTCTACCTGTAGTTTCGATGGAACTATGTTATTTATGCTACAATAAGACAAAATACACTGATTTTTAGTGAATACAAGCTTTTGGAGGCACTCCGTGGTGCACTCGCCAGCGCAGCTAGAGTGCCGATTTGAACTATAGAAGTTACTGCCAAACACCTTAAAAACACGTAATTCGCTTAGAAAATGCATTTTCAAGTGATTTGGAGACATGTTTTGAAAAACAGTTTTTACATCATATTCAACGTTTCACGGTCTGAAACGACGATTTTGCATGTATCTTTGGAAACATATTTTACCTGTAGTTTCGATGGAACTAGGTTATTTATGCTACACTAAGACAAAATACACTGATTTTTAGTGAATACAAGCTTTTGGAGGCACTCCGTGGTGCACTCGCCAGCGCAGCTAGAGTGCCGATTTGAACTATAGAAGTTACTGCAAAACACCTTAGAAACACGTAATTCGCTTAGAAAACGCATTTTCAAGTGATTTGGAGACATGTTTTGAGAAACAGTTTTTACATCATATTTGAGCGTTTCACGGTCTGAAACGACGATTTTGCATATATCTTTGGAAACATATTCTACCTGTAGTTTCGATGGAACTAGGTTATTTATGCTACAATAAGACAAAATACACTGATTTTTAGTAAAGACAAGCTTTTGGAGGCACTCCGTGGTGCACTCGCCAGCGCAGCTAGTGTGCCGATTTGAACTATAGAAGTTACTGCAAAACACCTTAAAAACACGTAATTCGCTTAGAAAACGCATTTTTAAGTGATTTGGAGACATGTTTTGAGAAACAGTTTTTACATCATATTTGAGCGTTTCACGGTCTGAAACGACTGTTTTGCATGTATCTTTGGAAACATATTCTACCTGCAGTTTTGATGGAACTAGGTTATTTATGCTACAATAAGACAAAATACACTGATATTTAGTGAATACAAGCTTTTGGAGGCACTCCGTGGTGCACTCGCCAGCGCAGCTAGAGTGCCGAATTGAACTATAGAAGTTACTGCAAAACATCTTAAAAACACGTAATTCGCTTAGAAAACGCATTTTCAAGTGATTTGGAGACATGTTTTGAGAAACAGTTTTTACATCATATTTGAGCGTTTCACGGTCTGAAACGACGATTTTGCATGTATCTGTGGAAACATATTCTACCTGTAGTTTCGATGAAACTAGGTTATTTATGCTACAATAAGACAAAATACACTGATTTTTAGTGAATACAAGCTTATGGAGGCACTCCGTGGTGCACTCGCCAGCGCAGCTAGAGTGCCGATTTGAACGATATAAGTTACTGCAAAACACCTTAATAACACGTAATTCGCTTAGAAAATGCATTTTCAAGTGATTTAGAGACATGTTTTGACACACAGTTTTTACATCATATTTGAGCGTTTCACGGTCTGAAACGACGATTTTGCATGTATCTTTGGAAACATATTCTACCTGTAGTATCGATGGAACTAGGTTATTTATGCTACAATAAGATAAAATACACTGATTATTAGTGAATACAGCTTTTGGAGGCACTCCGTGGTGCACTCGCCAGCGCAGCTAGAGTGCCGATTTGAACTATAGACGTTACTGCAAAACACATTAAAAACACGTAATTCGCTTAGAAAACGCATTTTCAAGTGATTTGGAGACATGTTTTGAGAAACAGTTTTTACATCATATTTGAGCGTTTCACGGTCTGAAACGACGATTTTGCATGTATCTTTGGAAACATATTCTACTTGTAGTTTCGATGGAACTAGGTTATTTATGCTACAATAAGACAAAATACACTGATTTTTAGTGAATACATGCTTTTGGAGGCACTCCGTGGTGCACTCGCCAGCGCAGCTAGAGTGCCGATTTGAACTATAGAAGTTACTGCAAAACACCTTAAAAACACGTAATTCGCTTAGAAAACGCATTTTCAAGTGATTTGGAGACATGTTTTGAGAAACAGTTTTTACATCATATTTGAGCGTTTCACGGTCTGAAACGACGATTTTGCATGTATCTTTGGAAACATATTCTACCTGTAGTTTCGATGGAACTAGGTTATTTATGCTACAATAAGTCAAAATACACTGATTTTTAGTGAATACAAGCTTTTGGAGGCACTCCGTGGTGCACTCGCCAGCGCAGCTAGAGTGGTGCCGATTTGAACTATAGAAGTTACTGCAAAACACCTTAAAAACACGTAATTCGCTTAGAAAACGCAATTTTAAGTGATTTGGAGACATGTTTTGAGAAACAGTTTTTACATCATATTTGAGCGTTTCACTGTCTGAAACGACGATTTTTGCATGTATCTTTGGAGACATATTCTACCTGTAGTTTCGAAGGAACTAGGTTATTTATGCTACATTAAGACAAAATACACTGATTTTTAGTGCATACAGCTTTTGGAGGCACTCCGTGGTGCACTCGCCAGCACAGCTAGAGTGCCGATTTGAACTATAGACGTTGCTGCAAAACACATTAAAAACACGTAATTCGCTTAGAAAACGCATTTTCAAGTGATTTGGAGACATGTTTTGAGAAACAGTTTTTACATCATATTTGAGCGTTTCACGGTCTGAAACGACGATTTTGCATGTATCTTTGGAAACATATTCTACCTGTAGTTTCGATGGAACTAGGTTATTTATGCTACAATAAGACAAAATACACTGATTTTTAGTGAATACAAGCTTTTGGAGGCACTCCGTGGTGCACTCGCCAGCGCAGCTAGAGTGCCGATTTGAACTATAGAAGTTACTGCAAAACAACCTTAAAAACACGTAATTCGCTTTGAAAACGCAATTTTAAGTGATTTGGAGACATGTTTTGAGAAACAGTTTTTACATCATATTTGAGCGTTTCACGGTCTGAAACGACGATTTTGCATGTATCTTTGGAAACATATTCTACCTGTAGTTTCGATGGAACTAGGTTATTTATGCTACAATAAGACAAAATACACTGATTTTTAGTGAATACAAGCTTCTGGAGGCACGCCGTGGTGCACTGGCCAGCGCAGCTAGAGTGCCGATTTGAACTATAGAAGTAACTGCAAAACACCTTAAAAACACGTAATTCGCTTAGAAAACGCATTTTCAAGTGATTTGGAGACATGTTTTGAGAAACAGTATTTACATCATATTTGAGCGTTTCACGGTCTGAAACGACGATTTTGCATGTATCTTTGGAAACATATTCTCCCTGTAGTTTCGATGGAACTAGGTTATTTATGCTACAATAAGACAAAATACACTGATTTTTAGTGAATACAAGATTTGGAGGCACTCCGTGGTGCACTCGCCAGCGCAGCTAGAGTGCCGATTAGAACTATAGAAGTTACTGCAAAACACCTTAAAAACACGTAATTCGCTTAAAAAACGCAATTTTAAGTGATTTGGAGACATGTTTTGAGAAACAGTTTTTACATCATATTTGAGCGTTTCACTGTCTGAAACGACGATTTTGCATGTATCTTTGGAGACATATTCTACCTGTAGTTTCGATGGAACTAGGTTATTTATGCTACATTAAGACAAAATACACTGATTTTTAGTGAATACAGCTTTTGGAGGCACTCCGTGGTGCACTCGCCAGCACAGCTAGAGTGCCGATTTGAACTATAGACGTTGCTGCAAAACACATTAAAAACACGTAATTCGCTTAGAAAACGCATTTTCAAGTGATTTGGAGACATGTTTGAGAAATAGATTTTACATCATATTTGAGCGTTTCACGGTCTGAAACGACGATTTTGCATGTATCTTTGGAAACATATTCTACCTGTAGTTTCGATGGAACTAGGTTATTTATGCTACAATAAGACAAAATACACTGATTTTTAGTGAATACAAGCTTTTGGAGGCACTCCGTGGTGCACTCGCCAGCGCAGCTAGAGTGCCGATTTGAACTATAGAAGTAACTGCATAAAAACACGTAATTCGCTTAGAAAACGCATTTTCAAGTGATTTGGAGACATGTTTTGAGAAACAGTTTTTACATCATATTTGAGCGTTTCACGGTCTGAAACGACGATTTTGCATGTATCTTTGGAAACATATTCTCCCTGTAGTTTCGATGGAACTAGGTTATTTATGCTACAATAAGACAAAATACACTGATTTTTAGTGAATACAAGATTTGGAGGCACTCCGTGGTGCACTCGCCAGCGCAGCTAGAGTGCCGATTTGAACTATAGAAGTTACTGCAAAACACCTTAAAAACACGTAATTCGCTTAAAAAACGCAATATTAAGTGATTTGGAGACATGTTTTGAGAAACAGTGTTTACATCATATTTGAGCGTTTCACGGTCTGAAACGACGATTTTGCATGTATCTTTGGAAACATATTCTACCTGTAGTTTCGATGGAACTAGGTTATTTATGCTACAATAAGACAAAATACACTGATTTTTAGTGAATACATGCTTTTGGAGGTACTACGTGGTGCACTCGCCAGCGCAGCTAGAGTGCCGATTTGAACTATAGATGTTACTGCAAAACACCTTAAAAACACGTAATTCGTTTAGAAAACGCAATTTAAGTGATTTGAAGACATGTTTTGAGAAACAGTTTTTACATCATATTTGAGCGTTTCACGGTCTGAAACGACGATTTTGCATGTATCTTTGGAGACATATTCTACCTGTAGTTTTGATAAAACTAGGTTATTTATGCTACAATAAGACAAAATACACTGATTTTTAGTAAATACAAGCTTTTGGAGGCACTCCGTGGTGCACTCGCCAGCGCAGCTAGAGTGCCGATTTGAACTATAGAAGTAACTGCAAAACACCTTAAAAACACGTAATTCGCTTAGAAAACGCATTTTCAAGTGATTTGGAGACATGTTTTGAGAAACAGTATTTACATCATATTTGAGCGTTTCACGGTCTGAAACGACGATTTTGCATGTATCTTTGGAAACATAATCTCCCTGTAGTTTCGATGGAACTAGGTTATTTATGCTACAATAAGACAAAATACACTGATTTTTAGTGATTACAAGATTTGGAGGCACTCCGTGGTGCACTCGCCAGCGCAGCTAGAGTGCCGATTAGAACTATAGAAGTTACTGCAAAACACCTTAAAAACACGTAATTCGCTTAAAAAACGCAATTTTAAGTGATTTGGAGACATGTTTTGAGAAACAGTTTTTACATCATATTTGAGCGTTTCACGGTCTGAAACAACAATTTTGCATGTATCTTTGGAAACATATTCTACCTGTAGTTTCGATGGAACTAGGTTATTTATGCTACAATAAGACAAAATACACTGATTTTTAGTGAATACAAGCTTTTGGGGGCACTCCGTGGTGCACTCGCCAGCGCAGCTAGAGTGCCGATTTGAACTATAGAAGTTACTGCAAAACACCTTAAAAACACGTAATTCGCTTAGAAAACGCATTTTCAAGTGATTCGGAGACATTTTTTGAGAAACAGTTTTTACATCATATTTGAGCGTTTCACGGTCTAAAACGACGATTTTGCATGTATCTTTGGAAACATATTCTACCTATAGTTTCGATAGAACTAGGTTATTTATGCTACAATAAGACAAAATACACTGTTTTATAGTGAATACAACCTTTTGGAGGCACTCCGTGGTGCACTCGCCAGCGCAGCTAGAGTGCCGATTTGAACTATAGAAGTTACTGCAAAACACCTTAAAAACACGTAATTCGCTTAGAAAACGCATTTTCAAGTGATTCGGAGACATGTTTTGAGAAACAGTTTTTACATCCTATTTGAGCGTTTCACGGTCTGAAACGACGATTTTGCATGTATGTTTGGAAACATATTCTACCTGTAGTTTCGATGGAACTAGGTTATTTATGCTACAATAAGACAAAATACACTGATTTTTGGTGAATACATGCTTTTGGAGGCACTCCGTGGTGCACTCGCCAGCGCAGCTAGAGTGCCGGTTTGAACTATAGAAGTTACTGCAAAACACCTTAAAAACACGTAATTCGCTTAGAAAACGCATTTTCAAGTGATTTGGAGACATGTTTTGAGAAACAGTTTTTACATCATATTTGAGCGTTTCACGGTCTGAAACGACGATTTTGTATGTAGACTTAGGAAACATATTCTACATGTAGTTTCGATAGCACTTGTTTATTTAGGGTACAATAAGACAATATACACTGTTTTTTAGTGAATACAACATTTTAGAGGCACTCCGTGGTGCACTCGCCAGCACAGCTAGAGTGCCGATTTGAACTATAGAAGTTATTGCAAGACACCTTAAAAACACGTAATTCGCTTAGAAAACGCATTTTCAAGTGATTTGGAGACATGTTTTGAGAACCAGTTTTTACATCATATTTCAGCGTTTCACGGTCTGAAACAAACGATTTGTGTGTAGCATTTGGACACATATTCTACTAGAACTTTAGATGGAATTTTGTTGTTTAGGATACAATATGATAAAATACAGTGATTTTTAGTGAATACAAGCTTTTGGAGGCACTCCGTGGTGCACTCGCCAGCGTAGCTAGAGTGCCGATTTGAACTATAGAAGTTACTGCAAAACACCTTAAAAACACGTAATTCGCTTAGAAAACGCATTTACAAGTGATTTGGAGACATGTTTTAAAAAACAGCTTTTACATCCTATTTGAGCGTTTCACAGTCTGAAACGACGATTTTGCATGTATCTTTGGAAACATATTCTACCTATAGTTTCGATGGAACTAGATTGTTTATGCTACAATAAGACAAAATACACTGATTTTTAGTGAATACAACCTTTTGGAGGCACTCCATGGTGCACTCGCCAGCGCAGCTAGAGTGCCGATTCGAACTAAAGAAGTTACTGCAAAACACCTTAGAAACACGTAATTCGCTTAGAAAACGCATTTTCAAGTGATTTGGAAACATGTTTTGAGAAACAGTTTTTACATCATATTTGAGCGTTTCACGGTCTGAAACGACGTTTTTGTATGTAGACTTAGGAAACATATTCTACCTGTAGTTTCGATAGCACTAAGTTATTTAGGGTACAATAAGACAAAATACACAGTTTTTTAGTGAATACAACCTTTTAGAGGCACTCCGTGGTGCACTCGCCAGCGCAGCTAGAGTGCCGATTTGAACTATAGAAGTTACTGCTAAACACCTTAAAAACACGTAATTCGCTTAGAAAATGCATTTTCAAGTGATTTGGAGACATGTTTTGAGAAACAGTTTTTACATCATATTTGAGCGTTTCACGGTCTGAAAAGACGATTTTGCATGTATCTTTGCAAACATATTCTACCTTTAGTGTCGATGGAACTAGAATATTTATGTTACAATAAGACAAAATATAGTGATTTTTAGTGAATACAAGCTTTTGGAGGCACTCCGTGGTGCACTCGCCAGCGTAGCTAGAGTGCCGATTTGAACTATAGAAGTTACTGCAAAACACCTTAAAAACACGTAATTCGCTTAGAAAACGCATTTTCAAGTAATTTGGAGACATGTTTTGAGAAACAGATTTTACATCATATTTGAGCGTTTCACGGTCTGAAACGACGATTTTGCATGTATCTTTGGAAACATATTCTACCTGTAGTTTCGATGGAACTAGGTTATTTATGCTACAATAAGACAAAATACACTGATTCTTAGTAAATACAAGCTTTTGAAAGCACTCCGTGTTTCACTCGCCAGCGCAGCTAGAGTGCCGATTTTAACTATAGAAGTTACTGCAAAACACCTTAAAAACACGTAATTCGCTTAGAAAACGCATTTTCAAGTGATTTGGAGACATGTTTTGAGAAACAGCTTTTACATCATATTTGAGCGTGTCACGGTCTGAAACGACGATTTTGCATGTATTTTCGGAAACATATTCTACCTATAGTTTCGATGGAACTAGGTTATTTATGCTACAATAAGACAAAATACACGGATTTTTAGTGAATACAATCTTTTGGAGGCACTCCGTGGTGCACTCGCCAGCGCAGCTAGAGTGCCGATTTGAACTATAGAAGTTACTGCAAAACACCTTAAAAACATGTAATTCGCTTAGAAAACGCATTTTCAAGTGATTTGGAGACATGTTTTGAGAAACAGTTTTTACATCATATTTGAACGTTTCACGGTCTGAAACAAACGAATTGTGTGTAGCATTTGGACACATATTCTACTAGAACTTTCGATGGAATTTTGTTGTTTAGGATACAATATGACAAAATACAGTGATTTTTAGTGAATACAAGCTTTTGGAGGCACTCCGTGGTGCACTCGCCAGCGCAGCTAGAGTGCCGATTTGAACTATAGAAGTTACTGCTAAATACCTTAAAAACACGTATTTCGCTTAGAAAACGCATTTTCAAGTGATTTGGAGACATGTTTTGAGAAACAGATTTTACATCATATTTGAGCGTTTCACGGTCTGAAACGACGATTTTGCATGTATCTTTGGACACATATTCTACCTATAGTTTCGATGGAACTAGGTTATTTATGCTACAATAAGACAAAATACATTGATTTTTAGTGAATACAAGCTTTTGGAGGCACTCCGTGGTGCACTCGCCAGCGCAGCTAGAGTGCCGATTTGAACTATAGACGTTACTGCAAAACACCTTAAAAACACGTAATTCGCTTAGAAAACGCATTTTCAAGTGATTTGGAGACATGTTTTGAGAAACAGTTTTTACATCATATTTGAGCGTTTCACGGTCTGAAACGACGATTTTGCATGTATCTTTGGAAATATATTCTACCTGTAGTTTCGATGGAACTATGTTATTTATGCTACAATAAGACAAAATACACTGATTTTTAGTGAATACAAGCTTTTGGAGGCACTCCGTGGTGCACTCGCCAGCGCAGCTAGAGTGCCGATTTGAACTATAAAAGTTACTGCCAAACACCTTAAAAACACGTATTTCGGTTTAGAAAATGCATTTTCAAGTGATTTGGATACATGTTTTGAGAAACAGTTTTTACATCATATTTGAACGTTTCACGGTCTGAAACGACGATTTTGCATGTATCTTTGGAAACATATTTTCCCTGTAGTTTCGATGGAAATAGGTTATTTATGCTACAATAAGACAAAATACACTGATTTTAGTGAATACAAGCTTTTGGAGGCACTCCGTGGTGCACTCGCCGGCGCAGCTAGAGTGCCGATTTGAACTAAAGAAGTTACTGCAAAACACCTTAGAAACACGTAATTCGCTTAGAAAACGCATTTTCAAGTGATTTGGAGACATGTTTTGAAAAACCGTTTTTACATCATATTTGAGCGTTTCACGGTCTGAAACGACGTTTTTGTATGTAGACTTAGGAAATATATTCTACCTGTAGTTTCGATAGCATTAAGTTATTTAGGGTACAATAAGACAAAATACACAGTTTTTTTAGTGAATACAACCTTTTAGAGGCACTCCGTGGTGCACTCGCCAGCGCAGCTAGAGTGCCGATTTGAACTATAGAAGTTACTGCTAAACACCTTAAAAACACGTAATTCGCTTAGAAAATGCAATTTCAAGTGATTTGGAGACATGTTTTGAGAAACAGTTTTTACATCATATTTGAGCGTTTCACGGTCTGAAACGACGATTTTGCATGTATCTTTAAAAACATATTCTACCTGTAGTTTCGATGGAACTAGGTTATTTATGCTACAATAAGACAAAATACACTGATTTTTAGTGAATACAAGCTTTTGGAGGCACTCCGTGGTGCACTCGCTATTGCAGCTAGAGTGCCGATTTGATCTATAGAAGTTACTGCAAAATACCTTAAAAACAGGTAATTCGCTTAGAAAACGCATTTTCAAGTGATTTGGAGATATGTTTTGAGAAACAGTTTTTACATCATATTTGAGCGTTTCACGGTCTGAAACGACGATTTTGCATGTATCTTTGAAAACATATTCTACCTATAGTTTCGATGGAACTAGGTTATTTATGCTACAATAAGACAAAATACACGGATTTTTAGTGAATACAATCTTTTGGAGGCACTCCGTGGTGCACTCGCCAGCGAAGCTAGAGTGCCGATTTGAACTATAGAAGTTACTGCAAAACACCTTAAAAACATGTAATTCGCTTAGAAAACGCATTTTCAAGTGATTTGGAGACATGTTTTGAGAAACAGTTTTTACATCATATTTGAACGTTTCACGGTCTGAAACAAACGAATTGTGTGTAGCATTTGGACACATATTCTACTAGAACTTTCGATGGAATTTTGTTGTTTAGGATACAATATGACAAAATACAGTGATTTTTAGTGAATACAAGCTTTTGGAGGCACTCCGTGGTGCACTCGCCAGCGCAGCTAGAGTGCCGATTTGAACTATAGAAGTTACTGCTAAATACCTTAAAAACACGTATTTCGCTTAGAAAACGCATTTTCAAGTGATTTGGAGACATGTTTTGAGAAACAGATTTTACATCATATTTGAGCGTTTCACGGTCTGAAACGACGATTTTGCATGTATCTTTGGAAACATATTCTACCTATAGTTTCGATGGAACTAGGTTATTTATGCTACAATAAGACAAAATACACTGATTTTTAGTGAATACAAGCTTTTGGAGGCACTCCGTGGTGCACTCGCCAGCGCAGCTAGAGTGCCGATTTGAACTATAGAAGTTACTGCAAAACACCTTAAAAACACGTAATTCGCTTAGAAAACGCATATTCAAGTTATTTGGAGACATGTTTTGAGAAACAGTTTTTACATCATATTTGAGCGTTTCACGGTCCGAAACGACGATTTTGCATGTATCTTTAAAAACATATTCTACCTGTAGTTTCGATGGAACTAGTTTATTTAGGTTACAATAAGACAAAATACACTGATTTTTAATGAATACAAGATTTTGGAGGCACTCCGTGGTGCACTCGCCAGCGCAGCTAGAGTGCCGATTTGAACTATAGAAGTTACTGCAAAACAACTTAAAAACACGTAATTCGCTTAGAAAACGCATTTTCAAGTGATTTGGAGACATGTTTTGAGAAACAGTTTTTACATCATATTTGAGCTTTCACGGTCTGAAACGACGATTTTGCATGTATCTTTGGAAACATATTCTACCTGTAGTTTCGATGGAACTATGTTATTTATGCTACAATAAAACAAAATACACTGATTTTTAGTGAATACAAGCTTTTGGAGGCACTCCGTGGTGCACTCGCCAGCGCAGCTAGAGTGCCGATTTGTACTATAAAAGTTCCTGCGAAACACCTTAAAAACACGTAATTCGCTTAGAAAACGCATTTTCAAGTGATTTGGAGACATGTTTTGGGAAACAGTTTTTACATCATATTTGAGCGTTTCACGGTCTGAAACGACGTTTTTGTATGTAGACTTAGGAAACATATTCTACCTGTAGTTTCGATGGAACTAGGTTATTTAGGGTACAATAAGACAAAATACACTGATTTTTAGTGAATACAACCTTTTAGAGGCACTCCGTGGTGCACTCGCCAGCGCAGCTAGAGTACCGATTTGAACTATAGAAGTTACTGCTAAACACCTTAAAAACACGTAATTCGCTTAGAAAATGCATTTTCAAGTGATTTGGAGACAAGTTTTGAGAAACAGTTTTTACATCATATTTGAGCGTTTCACGGTCTGAAACGACGATTTTGCATGTATCTTTAGAAAATATTCTACTTGTAGTTTCGATGGAACTAGGTTATTTATGCTTCAATAAGACAAAATACACTGATTTTTAGTGAATACAAGCTTTTGGAGGCACTCCGTGGTGCACTCGCCAGCACAGCTAGAGTGCCGATTTGAACTATAGAAGTTACTGCAAAATACCTTAAAATAAGGTAATTCGCTTAGAAAACGCATTTTCAAGTGATTTGGAGATATGTTTTGAGAAACAGTTTTTACATCATATTTGAGCGTTTCACGGTCTGAAACGACGATTTTGCATGTATCTTTGCAAACATATTCTACCTTTAGTTTCGATGGAACTAGGATATTTATGTTACAATAAGACAAAATACACTGATTTTTAGTGAATACAAGCTTTTGGAGGCACTCCGTGGTGCACTCGCCAGCGCAGCTAGAGTGCCGATTTGAACTATAGAAGTTACTGCAAAACACCTTAAAAACACGTAATTCGCTTAGAAAACGCATTTTCAAGTGATTTGGAGACATGTTTTGAGAAACAGATTTTACATCATATTTGAGCGTTTCACGGTCTAAAACGACGATTTTGTATGTAGACTTAGGAAACATATTCTACCTGTAGTTTCGATAGCACTTGGTTATTTAGGGTACAATAAGACAAAATACATAGTTTTTTAGTGAATACAACCTTTTAGAGGCACTCCGTGGTGCACTCGCCAGCGCAGCTATAATGCCGATTTGAAATATAGAAGTTACTGCAAAACACCTTAAAAACACGTAATTCGCTTAGAAAACGCATTTTCAAGTGATTTGGAGACATGTTTTGAGAAACAGTTTTTACATCATATTTGATTGAACGTTTCACGGTCTGAAACGACGATTTTGCATGTATCTTTGGAAACATATTTTACCTGTAGTTTCGATGGAACTAGGTTATTTATGCTACAATAAGACAAAATACACTGATTTTTAGTGAATACAAGCTTTTGGAGGCACTCCGTGGTGCACTCGCCAGCGCTGCTAGAGTGCCGATTTGAACTATAGAAGTTACTGCAAAACACCTTAGAAACACGTAATTCGCTTAGAAAACGCATTTTCAAGTGATTTGGAGACATGTTTTGAGAAACAGTTTTTACATCATATTTGAGCGTTTCACGGTCTGAAACGACGATTTTGCATGTATCTTTGGAAACATATTCTACCTGTAGTATCGATGGAACTAGGTTATTTATGCTACAATAAGACAAAATACACTGATTTTTAGTGAATACAGCTTTTGGAGGCACTCCGTGGTGCACTCGCCAGCGCAGCTAGAGTGCCGATTTGAACTATAGACGTTACTGCAAAACACATTAAAAACACGTAATTCGCTTAGAAAACGCAATTTTAAGTGATTTGGAGACTTGTTTTGAGAAACAGTTTTTACATCATATTTGAGCGTTTCACTGTCTGAAACGACGATTTTGCATGTATCTTTGGAGACATATTCTACCTGTAGTTTCGATGGAACAGGTTATTTATACTACAATAAGACAAAATACACTGATTTTTAGTGAATACAGCTTTTGGAGGCACTCCGTGGTGCACTCGCCAGCGCAGCTAGAGTGCCGATTTGAACTATAGACGTTACTGCAAAACACATTAAAAACACGTAATTCGCTTAGAAAACGCATTTTCAAGTGATTTGGGGACATGTTTTGAGAAACAGTTTTTACATCATATTTGAGCGTTTCACGGTCTGAAATGACGATTTTGCATGTATCTTTGGAAACATATTCTACCTGTAGTTTCGATGGAACTAGGTTATTTATGCTACAATAAGACAAAATACACTGATTTATAGTGAATACAAGCTTTTGGAGGCACTCCGTGGTGCACTCGCCAGCGCAGCTAGAGTGCCGATTTGAACTATAGAAGTTACTGCAAAACACCTTAAAAACACGTAATTCGCTTAGAAAACGCATTTTTAAGTGATTTGGAGACATGTTTTGAGAAACAGTTTTTACATCATATTTGAGCGTTTCACGGTCTGAAACGACGATTTTGCATGTATCTTTGAAAACATATTCTACCTGTAGTATCGATGGAACTAGGTTATTTATGCTACAATAAGACAAAATACACTGATTTTTAGTGAATACAAGCTTTTGGAGGCACGCCGTGGTGCACTGGCCAGCGCAGCTAGAGTGCCGATTTGAACTATAGAAGTTACTGCAAAACACCTTAAAAACACGTAATTCGCTTAGAAAACGCAATTTTAAGTGATTTGGAGACATGTTTTGAGAAACAGTTTTTACATTATATTTGAGCGTTTCACTGTCTGAAACGACGATTTTGCATGTATCTTTGGAGACATATTCTACCTGTAGTTTCGATGGAACTAGGTTATTTATGCTACAATAAGACAAAATACACTGATTTTTAGTGAATACAGCTTTTGGAGGCACTCCGTGGTGCACTCGCCAGCACAGCTAGAGTGCCGATTTGAACTATAGACGTTACTGCAAAACACATTAAAAACACGTAATTCGCTTAGAAAACGCATTTTCAAGTGATTTGGAGACATGTTTTGAGAAACAGTTTTTACATCATATTTGGGCGTTTCACGGTCTGAAACGACGATTTTGCATGTATCTTTGGAAACATATTCTACCTGTAGTTTCGATGGAACTAGGTTATTTATGCTACAATAAGACAAAATACACTGATTTTTAGTGAATACAAGCTTTTGGAGGCACTCCGTGGTGCACTCGCCAGCGCAGCTAGAGTGCCGATTTGAACTATAGAAGTAACTGCAAAACACCTTAAAAACACGTAATTCGCTTAGAAAACGCATTTTCAAGTGATTTGGAGACATGTTTTGAGAAACAGTTTTTACATCATATTTGAGCGTTTCACGGTCTGAAACGACGATTTTGCATGTATCTTTGGAAACATATTCTACCTGTAGTTTCGATGGAACTAGGTTATTTATGCTACAATAAGACAAAATACACCGATTTTTAGTAAAGACAAGCTTTTGGAGGCACTCCGTGGTGCACTCGCCAGCGCAGCTAGTGTGCCGATTTGAACTATAGAAGTTACTGCAAAACACCTTAAAAACACGTAATTCGCTTAGAAAACGCATTTTTAAGTGATTTGGAGACATGTTTTGAGAAACAGTTTTTACATCATATTTGAGCGTTTCACGGTCTGAAACGACGGTTTTGCATGTATCTATGGAAACATATTCTACCTGCAGTTTTGATGGAACTAGGTTATTTATGCTACAATAAGACAAAATACACTGATATTTAGTGAATACAAGCTTTTGGAGGCACTCCGTGGTGCACTCGCCAGCGCAGCTAGAGTGCCGAATTGAACTATAAAAGTTACTGCAAAACATCTTAAAAACACGTAATTCGCTTAGAAAACGCATTTTCAAGTGATTTGGAGACATGTTTTGAGAAACAGTTTTTACATCATATTTGAGCGTTTCACGGTCTGAAACGACGATTTTGCATGTATCTGTGGAAACATATTCTACCTGTAGTTTCGATGAAACTAGGTTATTTATGCTACAATAAGACAAAATACACTGATTTTTAGTGAATACAAGCTTTTGGAGGCACTCCGTGGTGCACTCGCCAGCGCAGCTAGAGTGCCGATTTGAACGATATAAGTTACTGCAAAACACCTTAATAACACGTAATTCGCTTAGAAAACGCATTTTCAAGTGATTTAGAGACATGTTTTGACACACAGTTTTTACATCATATTTGAGCGTTTCACGGTCTGAAACGACGATTTTGCATGTATCTTTGGAAACATATTCTACCTGTAGTATCGATGGAACTAGGTTATTTATGCTACAATAAGACAAAATACACTGATTTTTAGTGAATACAGCTTTTGGAGGCACTCCGTGGTACACTCGCCAGCGCAGCTAGAGTGCCGATTTGAACTATAGACGTTACTGCAAAACACATTAAAAACACGTAATTCGCTTAGAAAACGCATTTTCAAGTGATTTGGAGACATGTTTTGAGAAACAGTTTTTACATCATATTTGAGCGTTTCACGGTCTGAAACGACGATTTTGCATGTATCTTTGGAGACATATTCTACCTGTAGTTTCGATGGAACTAGGTTATTTATACTACAATAAGACAAAATACACTGATTTTTAGTGAATACAGCTTTTGGAGGCACTCCGTGGTGCACTCGCCAGCGCAGCTAGAGTGCCGATTTGAACTATAGACGTTACTGCAAAACACATTAAAAACACGTAATTCGCTTAGAAAACGCAATTTTAAGTGATTTGGAGACTTGTTTTGAGAAACAGTTTTTACATCATATTTGAGCGTTTCACTGTCTGAAACGACGATTTTGCATGTATCTTTGGAGACATATTCTACCTGTAGTTTCGATGGAACAGGTTATTTATACTACAATAAGACAAAATACACTGATTTTTAGTGAATACAGCTTTTGGAGGCACTCCGTGGTGCACTCGCCAGCGCAGCTAGAGTGCCGATTTGAACTATAGACGTTACTGCAAAACACATTAAAAACACGTAATTCGCTTAGAAAACGCATTTTCAAGTGATTTGGGGACATGTTTTGAGAAACAGTTTTTACATCATATTTGAGCGTTTCACGGTCTGAAATGACGATTTTGCATGTATCTTTGGAAACATATTCTACCTGTAGTTTCGATGGAACTAGGTTATTTATGCTACAATAAGACAAAATACACTGATTTATAGTGAATACAAGCTTTTGGAGGCACTCCGTGGTGCACTCGCCAGCGCAGCTAGAGTGCCGATTTGAACTATAGAAGTTACTGCAAAACACCTTAAAAACACGTAATTCGCTTAGAAAACGCATTTTTAAGTGATTTGGAGACATGTTTTGAGAAACAGTTTTTACATCATATTTGAGCGTTTCACGGTCTGAAACGACGATTTTGCATGTATCTTTGAAAACATATTCTACCTGTAGTATCGATGGAACTAGGTTATTTATGCTACAATAAGACAAAATACACTGATTTTTAGTGAATACAAGCTTTTGGAGGCACGCCGTGGTGCACTGGCCAGCGCAGCTAGAGTGCCGATTTGAACTATAGAAGTTACTGCAAAACACCTTAAAAACACGTAATTCGCTTAGAAAACGCAATTTTAAGTGATTTGGAGACATGTTTTGAGAAACAGTTTTTACATTATATTTGAGCGTTTCACTGTCTGAAACGACGATTTTGCATGTATCTTTGGAGACATATTCTACCTGTAGTTTCGATGGAACTAGGTTATTTATGCTACAATAAGACAAAATACACTGATTTTTAGTGAATACAGCTTTTGGAGGCACTCCGTGGTGCACTCGCCAGCACAGCTAGAGTGCCGATTTGAACTATAGACGTTACTGCAAAACACATTAAAAACACGTAATTCGCTTAGAAAACGCATTTTCAAGTGATTTGGAGACATGTTTTGAGAAACAGTTTTTACATCATATTTGGGCGTTTCACGGTCTGAAACGACGATTTTGCATGTATCTTTGGAAACATATTCTACCTGTAGTTTCGATGGAACTAGGTTATTTATGCTACAATAAGACAAAATACACTGATTTTTAGTGAATACAAGCTTTTGGAGGCACTCCGTGGTGCACTCGCCAGCGCAGCTAGAGTGCCGATTTGAACTATAGAAGTAACTGCAAAACACCTTAAAAACACGTAATTCGCTTAGAAAACGCATTTTCAAGTGATTTGGAGACATGTTTTGAGAAACAGTTTTTACATCATATTTGAGCGTTTCACGGTCTGAAACGACGATTTTGCATGTATCTTTGGAAACATATTCTACCTGTAGTTTCGATGGAACTAGGTTATTTATGCTACAATAAGACAAAATACACCGATTTTTAGTAAAGACAAGCTTTTGGAGGCACTCCGTGGTGCACTCGCCAGCGCAGCTAGTGTGCCGATTTGAACTATAGAAGTTACTGCAAAACACCTTAAAAACACGTAATTCGCTTAGAAAACGCATTTTTAAGTGATTTGGAGACATGTTTTGAGAAACAGTTTTTACATCATATTTGAGCGTTTCACGGTCTGAAACGACGGTTTTGCATGTATCTATGGAAACATATTCTACCTGCAGTTTTGATGGAACTAGGTTATTTATGCTACAATAAGACAAAATACACTGATATTTAGTGAATACAAGCTTTTGGAGGCACTCCGTGGTGCACTCGCCAGCGCAGCTAGAGTGCCGAATTGAACTATAAAAGTTACTGCAAAACATCTTAAAAACACGTAATTCGCTTAGAAAACGCATTTTCAAGTGATTTGGAGACATGTTTTGAGAAACAGTTTTTACATCATATTTGAGCGTTTCACGGTCTGAAACGACGATTTTGCATGTATCTGTGGAAACATATTCTACCTGTAGTTTCGATGAAACTAGGTTATTTATGCTACAATAAGACAAAATACACTGATTTTTAGTGAATACAAGCTTTTGGAGGCACTCCGTGGTGCACTCGCCAGCGCAGCTAGAGTGCCGATTTGAACGATATAAGTTACTGCAAAACACCTTAATAACACGTAATTCGCTTAGAAAACGCATTTTCAAGTGATTTAGAGACATGTTTTGACACACAGTTTTTACATCATATTTGAGCGTTTCACGGTCTGAAACGACGATTTTGCATGTATCTTTGGAAACATATTCTACCTGTAGTATCGATGGAACTAGGTTATTTATGCTACAATAAGACAAAATACACTGATTTTTAGTGAATACAGCTTTTGGAGGCACTCCGTGGTACACTCGCCAGCGCAGCTAGAGTGCCGATTTGAACTATAGACGTTACTGCAAAACACATTAAAAACACGTAATTCGCTTAGAAAACGCATTTTCAAGTGATTTGGAGACATGTTTTGAGAAACAGTTTTTACATCATATTTGAGCGTTTCACGGTCTGAAACGACGATTTTGCATGTATCTTTGGAGACATATTCTACCTGTAGTTTCGATGGAACTAGGTTATTTATACTACAATAAGACAAAATACACTGATTTTTAGTGAATACAAGCTTTTGGAGGCACGCCGTGGTGCACTGGCCAGCGCAGCTAGAGTGCCGATTTGAACTATAGAAGTTACTGCAAAACACCTTAAAAACACGTAATTCGCTTAGAAAACGCAATTTTAAGTGATTTGGAGACATGTTTTGAGAAACAGTTTTTACATTATATTTGAGCGTTTCACTGTCTGAAACGACGATTTTGCATGTATCTTTGGAGACATATTCTACCTGTAGTTTCGATGGAACTAGGTTATTTATGCTACAATAAGACAAAATACACTGATTTTTAGTGAATACAGCTTTTGGAGGCACTCCGTGGTGCACTCGCCAGCACAGCTAGAGTGCCGATTTGAACTATAGACGTTACTGCAAAACACATTAACAACACGTAATTCGCTTAGAAAACGCATTTTCAAGTGATTTGGAGACATGTTTTGAGAAACAGTTTTTACATCATATTTGGGCGTTTCACGGTCTGAAACGACGATTTTGCATGTATCTTTGGAAACATATTCTACCTGTAGTTTCGATGGAACTAGGTTATTTATGCTACAATAAGACAAAATACACTGATTTTTAGTGAATACAAGCTTTTGGAGGCACTCCGTGGTGCACTCGCCAGCGCAGCTAGAGTGCCGATTTGAACTATAGAAGTAACTGCAAAACACCTTAAAAACACGTAATTCGCTTAGAAAACGCATTTTCAAGTGATTTGGAGACATGTTTTGAGAAACAGTTTTTACATCATATTTGAGCGTTTCGCGGTCTGAAACGACGATTTTGCATGTATCTTTGGAAACATATTCTACCTGTAGTTTCGATGGAACTAGGTTATTTATGCTACAATAAGACAAAATACACGATTTTTAGTAAAGACAAGCTTTTGGAGGCACTCCGTGGTGCACTCGCCAGCGCAGCTAGTGTGCCGATTTGAACTATAGAAGTTACTGCAAAACACCTTAAAAACACGTAATTCGCTTAGAAAACGCATTTTTAAGTGATTTGGAGACATGTTTTGAGAAACAGTTTTTACATCATATTTGAGCGTTTTCACGGTCTGAAACGACGGTTTTGCATGTATCTATGGAAACATATTCTACCTGCAGTTTTGATGGAACTAGGTTATTTATGCTACAATAAGACAAAATACACTGATATTTAGTGAATACAAGCTTTTGGAGGCACTCCGTGGTGCACTCGCCAGCGCAGCTAGAGTGCCGAATTGAACTATAAAAGTTACTGCAAAACATCTTAAAAACACGTAATTCGCTTAGAAAACGCATTTTCAAGTGATTTGGAGACATGTTTTGAGAAACAGTTTTACATCATATTTGAGCGTTTCACGGTCTGAAACGACGATTTTGCATGTATCTGTGGAAACATATTCTACCTGTAGTTTCGATGAAACTAGGTTATTTATGCTACAATAAGACAAAATACACTGATTTTTAGTGAATACAAGCTTTTGGAGGCACTCCGTGGTGCACTCGCCAGCGCAGCTAGAGTGCCGATTTGAACGATATAAGTTACTGCAAAACACCTTAATAACACGTAATTCGCTTAGAAAACGCATTTTCAAGTGATTTAGAGACATGTTTTGACACACAGTTTTTACATCATATTTGAGCGTTTCACGGTCTGAAACGACGATTTTGCATGTATCTTTGGAAACATATTCTACCTGTAGTATCGATGGAACTAGGTTATTTATGCTACAATAAGACAAAATACACTGATTTTTAGTGAATACAGCTTTTGGAGGCACTCCGTGGTACACTCGCCAGCGCAGCTAGAGTGCCGATTTGAACTATAGACGTTACTGCAAAACACATTAAAAACACGTAATTCGCTTAGAAAACGCATTTTCAAGTGATTTGGAGACATGTTTTGAGAAACAGTTTTTACATCATATTTGAGCGTTTCACGGTCTGAAACGACGATTTTGCATGTATCTTTGGAGACATATTCTACCTGTAGTTTCGATGGAACTAGGTTATTTATGCTACAATAAGACAAAATACACTGATTTTTAGTGAATACAGCTTTTGGAGGCACTCCGTGGTGCACTCGCCAGCACAGCTAGGGTGACGATTTGAACTATAGACGTTACTGCAAAACACATTAAAAACACGTAATTCGCTTAGAAAACGCAATTTTAAGTGATTTGGAGACTTGTTTTGAGAAACAGTTTTTACATCATATTTGAGCGTTTCACTGTCTGAAACGACGATTTTGCATGTATCTTTGGAGACATATTCTACTTGTAGTTTCGATGGAACAGGTTATTTATGCTACAATAAGACAAAATACACTGATTTTTAGTGAATACAGCTTTTGGAGGCACTCCGTGGTGCACTCGCCAGCACAGCTAGAGTGCCGATTTGAACTATAGACGTTACTGCAAAACACATTAAAAACACGTAATTCGCTTAGAAAACGCATTTTCAAGTGATTTGGGGACATGTTTTGAGAAACAGTTTTTACATCATATTTGAGCGTTTCACGGTCTGAAATGACGATTTTGCATGTATCTTTGGAAACATATTCTACATGTAGTTTCGATGGAACTAGGTTATTTATGCTACAATAAGACAAAATACACTGATTTATAGTGAATACAAGCTTTTGGAGGCACTCCGTGGTGCACTCGCCAGCGCAGCTAGAGTGCCGATTTGAACTATAGAAGTTACTGCAAAACACCTTAAAAACACGTAATTCGCTTAGAAAACGCATTTTTAAGTGATTTGGAGACATGTTTTGAGAAACAGTTTTTACATCATATTTGAGCGTTTCACGGTCTGAAACGACGATTTTGCATGTATCTTTGGAAACATATTCTACCTGTAGTTTCGATGGAACTAGGTTATTTATGCTACAATAAGACAAAATACACTGATTTTTAGTGAATACAAGCTTTTGGAGGCACTCCGTGGTGCACTCGCCAGCGCAGCTAGAGTGCCGATTTGAACTATAAAAGTTACTGCAAAACAACCTTAAAAACACGTAATTCGCTTAGAAAACGCAATTTTAAGTGATTTGGAGACATGTTTTGAGAAACAGTTTTTACATCATATTTGAGCATTTCACGGTCTGAAACGACGATTTTGCATGTATCTTTGGAAACATATTCTACCTGTAGTTTCGATGGAACGAGGTTATTTATGCTACAATAAGACAAAATACACTGATTTTTAGTGAATACAGCTTTTGGAGGCACTCCGTGGTGCACTCGCCAGCACAGCTATGGTGACGATTTGAACTATAGACGTTACTGCAAAACACATTAAAAACACGTAATTCGCTTAGAAAACGCAATTTTAAGTGATTTGGAGACTTGTTTTGAGAAACAGTTTTTACATCATATTTGAGCGTTTCACTGTCTGAAACGACGATTTTGCATGTATCTTTGGAGACATATTCTACCTGTAGTTTCGATGGAACAGGTTATTTATGCTACAATAAGACAAAATACACTGATTTTTTAGTGAATACAGCTTTTGGAGGCACTCCGTGGTGCACTCGCCAGCACAGCTAGAGTGCCGATTTGAACTATAGACGTTACTGCAAAACACATTAAAAACACGTAATTCGCTTAGAAAACGCATTTTCAAGTGATTTGTGGACATGTTTGAGAAACAGTTTTTACATCATATTTGAGCGTTTCACGGTCTGAAATGACGATTTTGCATGTATCTTTGGAAACATATTCTACCTGTAGTTTCGATGGAACTAGGTTATTTATGCTACAATAAGACAAAATACACTGATTTATAGTGAATACAAGCTTTTGGAGGCACTCCGTGGTGCACTCGCCAGCGCAGCTAGAGTGCCGATTTGAACTATAGAAGTTACTGCAAAACACCTTAAAAACACGTAATTCGCTTAGAAAACGCATTTTTAAGTGATTTGGAGACATGTTTTGAGAAACAGTTTTTACATCATATTTGAGCGTTTCACGGTCTGAAACGACGATTTTGCATGTATCTTTGGAAACATATTCTACCTGTAGTTTCGATGGAACTAGGTTATTTATGCTACAATAAGACAAAATACACTGATTTTTAGTGAATACAAGCTTTTGGAGGCACTCCGTGGTGCACTCGCCAGCGCAGCTAGAGTGCCGATTTGAACTATAAAAGTTACTGCAAAACAACCTTAAAAACACGTAATTCGCTTAGAAAACGCAATTTTAAGTGATTTGGAGACATGTTTTGAGAAACAGTTTTTACATCATATTTGAGCGTTTCACGGTCTGAAACGACGATTTTGCATGTATCTTTGGAAACATATTCTACCTGTAGTTTCGATGGAACTAGGTTATTTATGCTACAATAAGACAAAATACACTGATTTTTAGTGAATACAAGCTTTTGGAGGCACTCCGTGGTGCACTCGCCAGCGCCAGCTAGAGTGCCGATTTGAACTATAAAAGTTACTGCAAAACAACCTTAAAAACACGTAATTCGCTTAGAAAACGCAATTTTAAGTGATTTGGAGACATGTTTTGAGAAACAGTTTTTACATCATATTTGAGCGTTTCACGGTCTGAAACGACGATTTTGCATGTATCTTTGGAAACATATTCTACCTGTAGTTTCGATGGAACGAGGTTATTTATGCTACAATAAGACAAAATACACTGATTTTTAGTGAATACAGCTTTTGGAGGCACTTCGTGGTGCACTCGCCAGCACAGCTAGGGTGACGATTTGAACTATAGACGTTACTGCAAAACACATTAAAAACACGTAATTCGCTTAGAAAACGCAATTTTAAGTGATTTGGAGACTTGTTTTGAGAAACAGTTTTTACATCATATTTGAGCGTTTCACTGTCTGAAACGACGAATTTGCATGTATCTTTGGAGACATATTCTACCTGTAGTTTCGATGGAGCAGGTTATTTATGCTACAATAAGACAAAATACACTGATTTTTAGTGAATACAGCTTTTGGAGGCACTCCGTGGTGCACTCGCCAGCACAGCTAGAGTGCCGATTTGAACTATAGACGTTACTGCAAAACACATTAAAAACACGTAATTCGCTTAGAAAACGCATTTTCAAGTGATTTGGGGACATGTTTTGAGAAACAGTTTTTACATCATATTTGAGCGTTTCACGATCTGAAATGACGATTTTGCATGTATCTTTGGAAACATATTCTACCTGTAGTTTCGATGGAACTAGGTTATTTATGCTACAATAAGACAAAATACACTGATTTATAGTGAATACAAGCTTTTGGAGGCACTCCGTGGTGCACTCGCCAGCGCAGCTAGAGTGCCGATTTGAACTATAGAAGTTACTGCAAAACACCTTAAAAACACGTAATTCGCTTAGAAAACGCATTTTTAAGTGATTTGGAGACATGTTTTGAGAAACAGTTTTTACATCATATATGAGCGTTTCACGGTCTGAAACGACGATTTTGCATGTATCTTTGGAAACATATTCTACCTGTAGTTTCGATGGAACTAGGTTATTTATGCTCCAATAAGACAAAATACACTGATTTTTAGTGAATACAAGCTTTGGAGGCACTCCGTGGTGCACTCGCCAGCGCAGCTAGAGTGCCGATTTGAACTATAAAAGTTACTGCAAAACAACCTTAAAAACACGTAATTCGCTTAGAAAACGCAATTTTAAGTGATTTGGAGACATGTTTTGAGAAACAGTTTTTACATCATATTTGAGCGTTTCACGGTCTGAAACGACGATTTTGCATGTATCTTTGGAAACATATTCTACCTGTAGTTTCGATGGAACGAGGTTATTTATGCTACAATAAGACAAAATACACTGATTTTTAGTGAATACAAGCTTTTGGAGGCACGCCGTGGTGCACTGGCCAGCGCAGCTAGAGTGCCGATTTGAACTATAGAAGTTACTGCAAAACACCTTAAAAACACGTAATTCGCTTAGAAAACGCAATTTTAAGTGATTTGGAGACATGTTTTGAGAAACAGTTTTTACATTATATTTGAGCGTTTCACTGTCTGAAACGACGATTTTGCATGTATCTTTGGAGACATATTCTACCTGTAGTTTCGATGGAACTAGGTTATTTATGCTACAATAAGACAAAATACACTGATTTTTAGTGAATACAGCTTTTGGAGGCACTCCGTGGTGCACTCGCCAGCACAGCTAGAGTGCCGATTTGAACTATAGACGTTACTGCAAAACACATTAAAAACACGTAATTCGCTTAGAAAACGCATTTTCAAGTGATTTGGAGACATGTTTTGAGAAACAGTTTTTACATCATATTTGGGCGTTTCACGGTCTGAAACGACGATTTTGCATGTATCTTTGGAAACATATTCTACCTGTAGTTTCGATGGAACTAGGTTATTTATGCTACAATAAGACAAAATACACTGATTTTTAGTGAATACAAGCTTTTGGAGGCACTCCGTGGTGCACTCGCCAGCGCAGCTAGAGTGCCGATTTGAACTATAGATGTTACTGCAAAACACCTTAAAAACACGTAATTCGTTTAGAAAACGCAATTTAAGTGATTTGAAGACATGTTTTGAGAAACAGTTTTTACATCATATTTGAGCGTTTCACGGTCTGAAACGACGATTTTGCATGTATCTTTGGACACATATTCTACCTGTAGTTTCGATAAAACAAGGTTATTTATGCTACAATAAGACAAAATACACTGATTTTTAGTAAATACAAGCTTTTGGAGGCACTCCGTGGTGCACTCGCCAGCGCAGCTAGAGTGCCGATTTGAACTATAGAAGTAACTGCAAAACACCTTAAAAACACGTAATTCGCTTAGGAAATGCATTTTCAAGTGATTTGGATACATGTTTTGAGAAACAGTTTTTACATCATATTTGAGCGTTTCACGGTCTGTAACGACGATTTTGCATGTATCTTTGGAAACATATTCTCCCTGTAGTTTCGATGGAACTAGGTTATTTATGCTACAATAAGACAAAATACACTGATTTTTAGTGAATACAAGATTTGGAGGCACTCCGTGGTGCACTCGCCAGCGCAGCTAGAGTGCCGATTTGAACTATAGAAGTTACTGCAAAACACCTTAAAAACACGAAATTCGCTTAAAAAACGCAATTTTAAGTGATTTGGAGACATGTTTTGAGAAACAGTTTTTACATCATATTTGAGCGTTTCACGGTCTGAAACGACGATTTTGCATGTATCTTTGGAAACATATTCTACTTGTAGTTTCGATGGAACTAGGTTATTTATGCTACAATAAGACAAAATACACTGATTTTTAGTGAATACAAGCTTTTGGAGGCACTCCGTGGTGCACTCGCCAGCGCAGCTAGAGTGCCGATTTGACTATAGAAGTAACTGCAAAACACCTTAAAAACACGTAATCCGCTTAGAAAACGCATTTTTAAGTGATTTGGAGACATGTTTTGAAAAAGAGTTTTTACGTCATATTTGAGCGTTTCACGGTCTGAAACGACGATTTTGCATGTATCTTTGGAAACATATTCTACTGTAGCTTCGATGGAACTAGGTTATTTATGCTACAATAAGACAAAATACACTAATTTTTAGTGAATACAAGCTTTTGGAGGCACTCCGTGGTGCACTCGCCAGCGCAGATAGAGTGCCGATTTGAACTATAGAAGTTACTGCAAAACACCTTTAAAAACACGTAATTCGTTTAGAAAACGCAATTTAAGTGATTTGAAAACATGTTTTGAGAAACAGTTTTTATATCATATTTGAGCGTTTCACGGTCTGAAACGACGATTTTGCATGTATCTTTGGAGACATATTCTACCTGTAGTTTCGATGGAACTAGGTTTTTTATGCTACAATAAGACAAAATACACTGATTTTTAGTAAATACAAGCTTTTGGAGGCACTCCGTGGTGCACTCGCCAGCGCAGCTAGAGTGCCGATTTGAAATATAGAAGTTACTGCAAAACACCTTAAAACACGTAATTCGATTAGAAAACGCATTTTTAAATGATTTGGAGACATGTTTTGAGAAACAGTTTTTACATCATATTTGAGCGTTTCACGGTCTGAAACGACAATTTTGTATGTAGACTTACGATACATATTCTACCTGTATTTTCGATAGCACTTGGTTATTTAGGGTACAATAAGACAAAATACACTGTTTTTACTGAATACAACCTTTTGGAGGCACTCCGTGGTGCACTCGCCAGCGCAGCTAGAGTGCCGATTTGAACTATAGAAGTTACTGCAAAACACCTTAAAAACACTTAATTCGCTTAGAAAACGAATTTCCAAGTGATTTGGAGACATGTTTTGAGAAACAGTTTTTACATCATATTTGAGCGTTTCACGGTCTGAAACGACGATTTTGCATGTATCTTTGGAAACATATTCTACCATTACTTTCGATGGAACTAGGTTATTTATGCTACAATAAGGCAAAATACACTGATTTTTAGTGAATACAAGCTTTTGGAGGCACTTTGTGGTGCACTCGCCAGCGCAGCTAGAGTGCCGATTTGAACTATAGAAGTTACTGCAAAACACATTAAAAACACGTAATTCGCTTAGAAAACGCATTATTAAGTGATTTGGAATTATGTTTTGTGACACAGTTTTTACATCATATTTGAGCGTTTCACGGTCTGAAACGACGATTTTGCATGTATCTTTGGAAACATATTCTACCTGTAGTTTCGATGGAACTAGGTTATTTATGCTACAATAAGGCAAAATACACTGATTTTTAGTGAATACAAGCTTTTGGAGGCACTCCGTAGTGCACTCGCCAGCGTAGCTAGAGTGCCGATTTGAACTATAGAAGTTACTGCAAAACACATTAAAAACACGTAATTCGCTTAGAAAACGCATTTTCAAGTGATTTGTAGACATGTTTTGAGAATCAGTTTTTACATCATATTTGAGCGTTTCACGGTCTGAAACGACGATTTTGTATGTAGACTTAGGAAACATATTCTACCTGTATTTTCGATAGCACTTGGTTATTTAGGGTACAATAAGACAAAATACACTGTTTTTTGTGAATACAACCTTTTGGAAGCACTCCGTGGTGCACTCGCCAGCGCAGCTAGAGTGCCGATTTGAACTATAGAAGTTACTGCAAAACACCTTAAAAACACTTAATTCGCTTAGAAAACGAATTTCCAAGTGATTTGGAGACATGTTTTGAGAAACAGTTTTTACATCATATTTGAGCGTTTCACGGTCTGAAACGACGATTTTGTATGTAGACTTAGGAAACATATTCTACCTGTAGTTTCGATAGCACTTGGTTATTTAGGGTACAATTAGACAAAATACACTGTTTTTTAGTGAATACAACCTTTTGGAGGCACTCCGTGGTGCACTCGCCAGCGCAGCTAGAGTGCCGATTTGAACTATAGAACTTGCTGCAAAACACCTTAAAAACACTTAATTCGCTTAGAAAACGAATTTCCAAGTGATTTGGAGACATGTTTTGAGAAACAGTTTTTACATCATATTTGAGCGTTTCACGGTCTGAAACGACGATTTTGCATGTATCTTTGGAAACATATTCTACCATTAGTTTCGATGGAACTAGGTTATTTATGCTACAATAAGGCAAAATACACTAATTTTTAGTGAATACAAGCTTTTGGAGGCACTCCGTGGTGCACTCGCCAGCGCAGCTAGAGTGCCGATTTGAACTATAGAAGTTACTGCAAAACACCTTAAAACACGTAATTCGCTTAGAAAACGCATTTTTAAGTTATTTGGAGACATGTTTTGAGAAACAGTTTTTACATTATATTTGAGCGTTTCACGGTCTGAAACGACGATTTTGCATGTATCTTTGGAAACATATTCTACCTATAGTTTCGATGGAACTAGGTTATATATGCTACAATAAGACAAAATACACTGATTTTTAGTGAATACAACCTTTTGGAGGCACTCCGTGGTGCTCTCGCCAGCGCAGCTAGAGTGCCGATTTGAACTATAGAAGTTACTGCAAAACACCTTAAAACACGTAATACGCTTAGAAAACGCACTTTCAAGTGATTTGGAGACATGTTTTGAGAAAAAGTTTCTACATCATATTTGAGCGTTTCTCGGTCTGAAACGACGATTTTGCATGTATCTTTGGAAACATATTCTACCTATAGTTACGATGGAACTAGGTTATTTATGCTACAATAAGACAAAATACACTGATTTTTAGTGAATACAAGCTTTTGGAGGCACTCCGTGGTGCACTCGCCAGCGCAGCTAGAGTGCCGGTTTGAACTATAGAAGTTACTGCAAAACACCTTAAAAACACGTAATTCGCTTAGTAAACGCATTTTCCAATGATTTGGAGACATGTTTTGAGACACAGTTTTTACATCATATATGAGCGTTTCACGGTCTGAAAGGACGATTTTGCATGTATCTTTGGAAACATATTCTACCTGTAGTTTCGATGGAACTAGGTTATTTATGCTACAATAAGACAAAATACACTGATTATTAGGGAATAAAAGCTTTTGGAGGCACTCCGTGGTGCACTCGCCAGCGCAGTAGAGTGCCGGTTTGAACTATAGAAGTTACTGCAAAACACCTTAAAAACACGTAATTCGCTTAGAAAACGCATTTTCAAGTGATTTGGAGACATGTTTTGAGACACAGTTTTTACATCATATTTGAGCGTTTCACGGTCTGAAACGACGATTTTGCATGTATCTTTGGAAACATATTCTACCTGTAGTTTCGATGGAACTAGGTTATTTATGCTACAATAAGACAAAATACACTGATTTTTAGTGAAAAAAAGCTTTTGGAGGCACTCCGTGGTGCACTCGCCAGCGCAGCTAGAGTGCCGATTTGAACTATAGAAGTTACTGCAAAACACCTTAAAACACGTAATTCGCTTAGAAAACGCATTTTTAAGTGATTTGGAGACATGTTTTGAGAAACAGTTTTTACATCATATTTGAGCGTTTCACGGTCTGAAACGACGATTTTGCATGTATCTTTGGAAATATATTCTACCTGTAGTTTCGATGGAACTAGGTTATTTATGCTATAATAAGACAAAATACACTAATTTTTAGTGAATACAAGCTTTTGGAGGCACTCCGTGGTGCACTCGCCAGCGCAGCTATAGTGCCGATTTGAACTATAGAAGTTACTGCAAAACACCTTAGAAACACGTAATTCGCTCAGAAAACGCATTTTAAGTGATTTGGAGACATGTTTTGAGAAACAGTTTTTACATCATATTTGAGCGTTTCACGGTCTGAAACGACGATTTTGCATGTATCTTTGGAAACATATTCTACCTGTAGTTTCGAAGGAACTAGGTTATTTATGCTACAATAAGACAAAATACACTGATTTTTAGTGAATACAAGCTTTTGGAGGCACGCCGTGGTGCACTCGCCAGCGCAGCTAGAGTGCCGATTTGAACTATAGAAGTTACTACAAAACACATAGAAACACGTAATTTGCTTAGAAAACGCATTTTCAAGGGATTTGGAGACATGTTTTGAGACACAGTTTTTACATCATATTTGAGCGTTTCACGGTCTGAAACGACGATTTTGCATGTATCTTTGGAAATATATTCTACCTGTAGTTTCGATGGAATTAGGTTATTTATGCTACAATAAGACAGAATACACTGATTATTAGTGAATAAAAGCTTTTAGAAGCACTCCGTGGTGCACTCGCCAACGCAGCTAGAGTGCCGGTTTGAACTATAGAAGTTACTGCAAAACACCTTAAAAACACGTAATTCGCTTAGAAAACGCATTTTCAAGTGATTTGGAGACATGTTTTGAGACACAGTTTTTACATCATATTTGAGCGTTTCACGGTCTGAAACGACGATTTTGCATGTATCTTTGGAAACATATTCTACCTGTAGTTTCGATGGAACTAGGTTATTTATGCTACAATAAGGCAAAATACACTGATTTTTAGTGAATACAAGCTTTTGGAGGCACTCCGTGGTGCACTCACCAGCGCAGCTAGAGTGCCGATTTGAACTATAGAAGTTACTGCAAAACACATTAAAAACACGTAATTCGCTAAGAAAACGCATTTTCAAGTGATTTGGAGACATGTTTTGAGAAACAGTTTTTACATCATATTTGAGCGTTTCACGGTCTGAAACGACGATTTTGCATGTATCTTTGGAAACATATTCTACATATAGTTTCGATGGAACTAGGTTATTTATGCTACAATAAGGCAAAATTCACTGATTTTTAGTGAATACAAGCTTTTGGAGGCACTCCGTGGTGCTCTCGCCAGCGCAGCTAGAGTGCCGATTTGAACTATAAAAGTTACTGCAAAACACCTTAAAAACACGTAATTCGCTTAGTAAACGCACTTTCAAGTGATTTGGAGACATGTTTTGAGAAAAAGTTTCTACATCATATTTGAGCGTTTCACGGTCTGAAACGACGATTTTGCATGTATCTTTGGAAACATATTCTACCTATAGTTACGATGGAACTAGGTTATGTATGCTACAATAAGACAAAATACACTGATTTTTAGTGAATACAAGCTTTTGGAGGCACTCCGTGGTGCACTCGCCAGCGCAGCTAGAGTGCCGGTTTGAACTATAGAAGTTACTGCAAAACACCTTAAAAACACGTAATTCGCTTAGTAAACGCATTTTCAAGTGATTTGGAGACATGTTTTGAGACACAGTTTTTACATCATATTTGAGCGTTTCACGGTCTGAAACGACGATTTTGCATGTATCTTTGGAAACATATTCTACCTGTAGTTTCGATGGAACTAGGTTATTTTTGCTACAATAAGACAAAATACACTGATTTTTAGTGAAAAAAAGCTTTTGGAGGCACTCCGTGGTGCACTCGCCAGCGCAGCTAGAGTGCCGATTTGATCTATAGAAGTTACTGCAAAACACCTTAAAACACGTAATTCGCTTAGAAAACGCATTTTTAAGTGATTTGGAGACATGTTTTGAGAAACAGTTTTTACATCATATTTGAGCGTTTCACGGTCTGAAACGACGATTTTGCATGTATCTTTGGAAACATATTCTACCTGTAGTTTCGATGGAACTAGGTTATTTTTGCTACAATAAGACAAAATACACTGATTTTTAGTGAAAAAAAGCTTTTGGAGGCACTCCGTGGTGCACTCGCCTGCGCAGCTAGAGTGCCGATTTGAACTATAGAAGTTACTGCAAAACACCTTAAAACACGTAATTCGCTTAGAAAACGCATTTTTAAGTGATTTGGAGACATGTTTTGAGAAACAGTTTTTACATCATATTTGAGCGTTTCACGGTCTGAAACGACGATTTTGCATGTATCTTTGGAAATATATTCTACCTGTAGTTTCGATGGAACTAGTTTATTTATGCTACAATAAGACAAAATACACTAATTTTTAGTGAATACAAGCTTTTGGAGGCACTCCGTGGTGCACTCGCCAGCGCAGCTAGAGTGCCGATTTGAACTATGGAAGTTACTGCAAAACACCTTAGAAACACGTAATTCGCTCAGAAAACGCATTTTTAAGTGATTTGGAGACATGTTTTGAGAAACAGTTTTTACATCATATTTGAGCGTTTCACGGTCTGAAACGACGATTTTGCATGTATCTTTGGAAACATATTCTACCTGTAGTTTCGAAGGAACTAGGTTATTTATGCTACAATAAGACAAAATACACTGATTTTTAGTGAATACAAGCTTTTGGAGGCACTCCGTTGTGCACTCGCCAGCGCAGCTAGAGTGCCGATTTGAACTATAGAAGTTACTACAAAACACATAGAAACACGTAATTTGCTTAGAAAACGCATTTTCAAGTGATTTGGAGACATGTTTTGAGAAACAGATTTTACATCATATTTGAGTGTTTCACGGTCTGAAACGACGATTTTGTATGTAGACTTAGGAAACATATTCTACCTGTAGTTTCGATGGAACTAGGTTATTTATGCTACAATAAGACAAAATACACTGATTATTAGTGAATAAAAGCTTTTGGAGGCACTCCGTGGTGCACTCGCCAGCGCAGCTAGAGTGCCGGTTTGAACTATAGAAGTTACTGCAAAACACCTTAAAAACACGTAATTCGCTTAGAAAACGCATTTTTAAGTGATTTGGAGACATGTTTTGAGACACAGTTTTTACATCATATTTGAGCGTTTCACGGTCTGAAACGACGATTTTGCATGTATCTTTGGAAACATATTCTACCTGTAGTTTCGATGGAACTAGGTTATTTTTGCTACAATAAGACAAAATACACTGATTTTTAGTGAAAAAAAGCTTTTGGAGGCACTCCGTGGTGCACTCGCCAGCGCAGCTAGAGTGCCGATTTGAATTATAGAAGTTACTGCAAAACACCTTAAAACACGTAATTCGCTTAGAAAACGCATTTTTAAGTGATTTGGAGACATGTTTTGAGAAACAGTTTTTACATCATATTTGAGCGTTTCACGGTCTGAAACGACGATTTTGCATGTATCTTTGGAAATATATTCTACCTGTAGTTTCGATGGAACTAGTTTATTTATGCTACAATAAGACAAAATACACTAATTTTTAGTGAATACAAGCTTTTGGAGGCACTCCGTGGTGCACTCGCCAGCGCAGCTAGAGTGCCGATTTGAACTATGGAAGTTACTGCAAAACACCTTAGAAACACGTAATTCGCTCAGAAAACGCATTTTTAAGTGATTTGGAGACATGTTTTGAGAAACAGTTTTTACATCATATTTGAGCGTTTCACGGTCTGAAACGACGATTTTGCATGTATCTTTGGAAACATATTCTACCTGTAGTTTCGAAGGAACTAGGTTATTTATGCTACAATAAGACAAAATACACTGATTTTTAGTGAATACAAGCTTTTGGAGGCACTCCGTTGTGCACTCGCCAGCGCAGCTAGAGTGCCGATTTGAACTATAGAAGTTACTACAAAACACATAGAAACACGTAATTTGCTTAGAAAACGCATTTTCAAGTGATTTGGAGACATGTTTTGAGAAACAGATTTTACATCATATTTGAGTGTTTCACGGTCTGAAACGACGATTTTGTATGTAGACTTAGGAAACATATTCTATCTGTAGTTTCGATAGCACTTGGATATTTAGGGTACAATATGACAAAATACACTGTTTTTTAGTGAATACAACCTTTTGGAGGCACTCCGTGGTGCCCTCGCCAGCGCAGCTAGAGTGCCGATTTGAACTATAGAAGTTACTGCAATACACCATAAAAACACTTAATTCGCTTAGAAAACGAATTTCCAAGTGATTTGGAGACATGTTTTGAGAAACAGTTTTTACATCATATTTCAGCGTTTCACGGTCTGAAACGACGATTTTGTGTGTAGACTTAGGGAACATATTCTACCTGTAGTTTCGATAGCACTTGGTTATTTAGGGTACAATAAGACAAAATACACTGTTTTTTAGTGAATACAACCTTTTGGAGGCACTCCGTGGTGCACTCGCCAGCGCAGCTAGAGTGCCGATTTGAACTATAGAACTTGCTGCAAAACACCTTAAAAACACGTAATTCGCTTAGTAAACGCATTTTCAAGTGATTTGGAGACATGTTTTGAGACACAGTTTTTACATCATATATGAGCGTTTCACGGTCTGAAACGACGATTTTGCATGTATCTTTGGAAACATATTCTACCTGTAGTTTCGATGGAACTAGGTTATTTATGCTACAATAAGACAAAATACACTGATTATTAGTGAATAAAAGCTTTTGGAGGCACTCCGTGGTGCACTCGCCAGCGCAGCTAGAGTGCCGGTTTGAACTATAGAAGTTACTGCAAAACACCTTAAAAACACGTAATTCGCTTAGAAAACGCATTTTCAAGTGATTTGGAGACATGTTTTGAGGCACAGTTTTTACATCATATTTGAGCGTTTCATGGTCTGAAACGACGATTTTGCATGTATATTTGGAAACATATTCTACCTGTAGTTCCGATGGAACTAGGTTATTTATGCTACAATAAGACAAAATACACTGATTTTTAGTGAAAAAAAGCTTTTGGAGGCACTCCGTGGTGCACTCGCCAGCGCAGCTAGAGTGCCGATTTGAACTATAGAAGTTACTGCAAAACACCTTAAAACACGTAATTCGCTTAGAAAACGCATTTTTAAGTGATTTGGAGACATGTTTTGAGAAACAGTTTTTACATCATATTTGAGCGTTTCACGGTCTGAAACGACGATTTTGCATGTATCTTTGGAAATATATTCTACCTGTAGTTTCGATGGAACTAGGTTGTTTATGCTACAATAAGACAAAATTCACTAATTTTTAGTGAATACAAGCTTTTGGAGGCACTCCGTGGTGCACTCGCCAGCGCAGCTAGAGTGCCGATTTGAACTATAGAAGTTACTGCAAAACACCTTAGAAACACGTAATTCGCTCAGAAAACGCATTTTTAAGTGATTTGGAGACATGTTTTGAGAAACAGTTTTTACATCATATTTGAGCGTTTCACGGTCTGAAACATCGATTTTGCATGTATCTTTGGAAACATATTCTACCTGTAGTTTCGAAGGAACTAGGTTATTTATGCTACAATAAGACAAAATACACTGATTTTTAGTGAATACAAGCTTTTGGAGGCACTTCGTGGTGCACTCGCCAGCGCAGCTAGAGTGCCGATTTGAACTATAGAAGTTACTACAAAACACATAGAAACACGTAATTTGCTTAGAAAACGCATTTTCAAGTGATTTGGAGCATGTTTTGAGACACAGTTTTTACATCATATTTGAGCGTTTCACGGTCTGAAACGACGATTTTGCATGTATCTTTGGAAACATATTCTACCTGTAGTTTCGATGGAATTAGGTTATTTATGCTACAATAAGACAAAATACACTGATTATTAGTGAATAAAAGCTTTTGGAAGCACTCCGTGGTGCACTCGCCAACGCAGCTAGGGTGCCGGTTTGAACTATAGAAGTTACTGCAAAACACCTTAAAAACACGTAATTCGCTTAGAAAACGCATTTTCAAGTGATTTGGAGACATGTTTTGAGACACAGTTTTTACATCATATTTGAGCGTTTCACGGTCTGAAACGACGATTTTGCATGTATCTTTGGAAACATATTCTACTTGTAGTTTCGATGGAACTAGGTTATTTATGCTACAATAAGACAAAATACACTGATTTTTAGTGAATACAAGCTTTTGGAGGCACGCCGTGGTGCACTCGCCTGCGCAGCTAGAGTGCCGATTTGAACTATAGAAGTTACTACAAAACACATAGAAACACGTAATTTGCTTAGAAAACGCATTTTCAAGTGATTTGGAGACATGTTTTGAGACACAGTTTTTACATCATATTTGAGCGTTTCACGGTCTGAAACGACGATTTTGCATGTATCTTTGGAAATATATTCTACCTGTAGTTTCGATGGAATTAGGTTATTTATGCTACAATAAGACAAAATACACTGATTATTAGTGAATAAAAGCTTTTGGAAGCACTCCGTGGTGCACTCGCCAACGCAGCTAGAGTGCCGGTTTGAACTATAGAAGTTACTGCAAAACACCTTAAAAACACGTAATTCGCTTAGAAAACGCATTTTCAAGTGATTTGGAGACATGTTTTGAGACACAGTTTTTACATCATATTTGAGCGTTTCACGGTCTGAAACGACGATTTTGCATGTATCTTTGGAAACATATTCTACCTGTAGTTTCGATGGAACTAGGTTATTTATGCTACAATAAGGCAAAATACACTGATTTTTAGTGAATACAAGCTTTTGGAGGCACTCCGTGGTGCACTCGACAGCGCAGCTAGAGTGCCGATTTGAACTATAGAAGTTACTGCAAAACACATTAAAAACACGTAATTCGCTAAGAAAACGCATTTTCAAGTGATTTGGAGACATGTTTTGAGAAACAGTTTTTACATCATATTTGAGCGTTTCACGGTCTGAAACGACGATTTTGCATGTATCTTTGGAAACATATTCTCCCTGTAGTTTCGATGGAACTAGGTTCTTTATGCTACAATAAGACAAAATACACTGATTTTTAGTGAATACAAGCTTTTGGAGGCACTCCGTGGTGCTCTCGCCAGCGCAGCTAGAGTGCCGATTTGAACTATAAAAGTTACTGCAAAACACCTTAAAAACACGTAATTCGCTTAGTAAACGCACTTTCAAGTGATTTGGAGACATGTTTTGAGAAAAAGTTTCTACATCATATTTGAGCGTTTCACGGTCTGAAACGACGATTTTGCATGTATCTTTGGAAACATATTCTACCTATAGTTACGATGGAACTAGGTTATTTATGCTACAATAAGACAAAATACACTGATTTTTAGTGAATACAAGCTTTTGGAGGCACTCCGTGGTGCACTCGCCAGCGCAGCTAGAGTGCCGGTTTGAACTATAGAAGTTACTGCAAAACACCTTAAAAACACGTAATTCGCTTAGTAAACGCATTTTCAAGTGATTTGGAGACATGTTTTGAGACACAGTTTTTACATCATATTTGAGCGTTTCACGGTCTGAAACGACGATTTTGCATGTATCTTTGGAAACATATTCTACCTGTAGTTTCGATGGAACTAGGTTATTTATGCTACAATAAGACAAAATACACTGATTATTAGTGAATAAAAGCTTTTGGAGGCACTCCGTGGTGCACTCGCCAGCGCAGCTAGAGTGCCGGTTTGAACTATAGAAGTTACTGCAAAACACCTTAAAAACACGTAATTCGCTTAGAAAACGCATTTTTAATTGATTTAGAGACATGTTTTGAGACACAGTTTTTACATCATATTTGAGCGTTTCACGGTCTGAAACGACGATTTTGCATGTATCTTTGGAAACATATTCTACCTGTAGTTTCGATGGAACTAGGTTATTTTTGCTACAATAAGACAAAATACACTGATTTTTAGTGAAAAAAAGCTTTTGGAGGCACTCCGTGGTGCACTGGCCAGCGCAGCTAGAGTGCCGATTTGAACTATAGAAGTTACTGCAAAACACCTTAAAACACGTAATTCGCTTAGAAAACGCATTTTTAAGTGATTTGGAGACATGTTTTGAGAAACAGTTTTTACATCATATTTGAGCGTTTCACGGTCTGAAACGACGATTTTGCATGTATCTTTGGAAATATATTCTACCTGTAGTTTCGATGGAACTAGTTTATTAATGCTACAATAAGACAAAATACACTAATTTTTAGTGAATACAAGCTTTTGGAGGCACTCCGTGGTGCACTCGCCAGCGCAGCTAGAGTGCCGATTTGAACTATGGAAGTTACTGCAAAACACCTTAGAAACACGTAATTCGCTCAGAAAACGCATTTTTAAGTGATTTGGAGACATGTTTTGAGAAACAGTTTTTACATCATATTTGAGCGTTTCACGGTCTGAAACGACGATTTTGCATGTATCTTTGGAAACATATTCTACCTGTAGTTTCGAAGGAACTAGGTTATTTATGCTACAACAAGACAAAATACACTGATTTTTAGTGAATACAAGCTTTTGGAGGCACTCCGTGGTGCACTCGCCAGCGCAGCTAGAGTGCCGATTTGAACTATAGAAGTTACTACAAAACACATAGAAACACGTAATTTGCTTAGAAAACGCATTTTCAAGTGATTTGGAGACATGTTTTGAGAAACAGATTTTACATCATATTTGAGTGTTTGAAACGACGATTTTGTATGTAGACTTAGGAAACATATTCTACCTGTAGTTTCGATAGCACTTGGATATTTAGGGTACAATATGACAAAATACACTGTTTTTTAGTGAATACAACCTTTTGGAGGCACTCCGTGGTGCCCTCGCCAGCGCAGCTAGAGTGCCGATTTGAACTATAGAAGTTACTGCAATACACCATAAAAACACTTAATTCGCTTAGAAAACGAATTTCCAAGTGATTTGGAGACATGTTTTGAGAAACAGTTTTTACATCATATTTCAGCGTTTCACGGTCTGAAACGACGATTTTGTGTGTAGACTTAGGGAACATATTCTACCTGTAGTTTCGATAGCACTTGGTTATTTATGCTACAATAAGACAAAATACACTGATTTTTAGTGAATACAAGCTTTTGGAGGCACTCCGTGTTGCACTGGCCAGCGCAGCTAGAGTGCCGATTTGAACTATAGAAGTTACTGCAAAACACCTTAAAACACGTAATTCGCTTAGAAAACGCATTTTTAAGTGATTTGGAGACATGTTTTGAGAAACAGTTTTTACATCATATTTGAGCGTTTCACGGTCTGAAACGACGATTTTGCATGTATCTTTGGAAATATATTCTACCTGTAGTTTCGATGGAACTAGTTTATTTATGCTACAATAAGACAAAATACACAAATTTTTAGTGAATACAAGCTTTTGGAGGCACTCCGTGGTGCACTCGCCAGCGCAGCTAGAGTGCCGATTTGAACTATGGAAGTTACTGCAAAACACCTTAGAAACACGTAATTCGCTCAGAAAACGCATTTTCAAGTGATTTGGAGACATGTTTTGAGACACAGTTTTTACATCATATTTGAGCGTTTCACGGTCTGAAACGACGATTTTGCATGTATCTTTGGAAACATATTCTACATGTAGCTTCGATGGAACTAGGTTATTTATGCTACAATAAGGCAAAATACACTGATTTTTAGTGAATACAAGCTTTTGGAGGCACTCCGTGGTGCACTCGCCAGCGCAGCTAGAGTGCCGATTTGAACTATAGAAGTTACTGCAAAACACATTAAAAACACGTAATTCGCTAAGAAAACGCATTTTCAAGTGATTTGGAGACATGTTTTGAGAAACAGTTTTTACATCATATTTGAGCGTTTCACGGTCTGAAACGACGATTTTGCATGTATCTTTGGAAACATATTCTACATATAGTTTCGATGGAACTAGGTTATTTATGCTACAATAAGTCAAAATACACTGATTTTTGGTGAATACAAGCTTTTGGAGGCACTCCGTGGTGCTCTCGCCAACGCAGCTAGAGTGCCGATTTGAACTATAGAAGTTACTGCAAAACACCTTAAAAACACGTAATTCGCTTAGTAAACGCACTTTCAAGTGATTTGGAGACATGTTTTGAGAAAAAGTTTCTACATCATATTTGAGCGTTTCACGGTCTGAAACGACGATTTTGCATGTATCTTTGGAAACATATTCTACCTATAGTTACGATGGAACTAGGTTATTTATGCTACAATAAGACAAAATACACTGATTTTTAGTGAATACAAGCTTTTGGAGGCACTCCGTGGTGCACTCGCCAGCGCAGCTAGAAAGCCGGTTTGAACTATAGAAGTTACTGCAAAACACCTTAAAAACACGTAATTCGCTTAGTAAACGCATTTTCAAGTGATTTGGAGACATGTTTTGAGACACAGTTTTTACATCATATTTGAGCGTTTCACGGTCTGAAACGACGATTTTGCATGTATCTTTGGAAACATATTCTACCTGTAGTTTCGATGGAACTAGGTTATGTATGCTACAATAAGACAAAATACACTGATTATTAGTGAATAAAAGCTTTTGGAGGCACTCCGTGGTGCACTCGCCAGCGCAGCTAGAGTGCCGGTTTGAACTATAGAAGTTACTGCAAAACACCTTAAAAACACGTAATTCGCTTAGAAAACGCATTTTTAAGTGATTTGGAGACATGTTTTGAGACACAGTTTTTACATCATATTTGAGCGTTTCACGGTCTGAAACGACGATTTTGCATGTATCTTTGGAAACATATTCTACCTGTAGTTTCGATGGAACTAGGTTATTTTTGCTACAATAAGACAAAATACACTGAGTTTTAGTGAAAAAAGCTTTTGGAGGCACTCCGTGGTGCACTCGCCAGCGCAGCTAGAGTGCCGATTTGAACTATAGAAGTTACTGCAAAACACCTTAAAACACGTAATTCGCTTAGAAAACGCATTTTTAAGTGATTTGGAGACTTGTTTTGAGAAACAGTTTTTACATCATATTTGAGCGTTTCACGGTCTGAAACGACGATTTTGCATGTATCTTTGGAAATATATTCTACCTGTAGTGTCGATGGAACTAGTTTATTTATGCTACAATAAGACAAAATAAACTAATTTTTAGTGAATACAAGCTTTTGGAGGCACTCCGTGGTGCACTCGCCAGCGCAGCTAGAGTGCCGATTTGAACTATGGAAGTTACTGCAAAACACCTTAGAAACACGTAATTCGCTCAGAAAACGCATTTTCAAGTGATTTGGAGACATGTTTTGAGAAACAGATTTTACATCATATTTGAGTGTTTCACGGTCTGAAACGACGATTTTGTATGTAGACTTAGGAAACATATTCTACCTGTAGTTTCGATAGCACTTGGATATTTAGGGTACAATATGACAAAATACACTGTTTTTTAGTGAATACAACCTTTTGGAGGCACTCCGTGGTGCCCTCGCCAGCGCAGCTAGAGTGCCGATTTGAACTATAGAAGTTACTGCAATACACCATAAAAACACTTAATTCGCTTAGAAAACGAATTTCCAAGTGATTTGGAGACATGTTTTGAGAAACAGTTTTTACATCATATTTGAGCGTTTCACGGTCTGAAACGACGATTTTGTGTGTAGACTTAGGGAACATATTCTACCTGTAGTTTCGATAGCACTTGGTTATTTAGGGTACAATAAGACAAAATACACTGTATTTTAGCGAATACAACCTTTTGGAGACACTCCGTGGTGCACTCGCCAGCGCAGCTAGAGTGCCGATTTGAACTATAGAACTTGCTGCAAAACACCTTAAAAACACTTAATTCGCTTAGAAAACGAATTTCCAAGTGATTTGGAGACATGTTTTGAGAAACAGTTTTTACATCATATTTGAGCGTTTCACGGTCTGAAACGACGATTTTGCATGTATCTTTGGAAACATATTCTACCTATAGTTTCGATGGAACTAGGTTATTTATGCTACAATAAGACAAAATACACTGATTTTTAGTGAATACAACCTTTTGGAGGCACTCCGTGGTGCTCTCGCCAGCGCAGCTAGAGTGCCGATTTGAACTATAGAAGTTACTGCAAAACACCTTAAAAACACGTAATTCGCTTAGTAAACGCACTTTCAAGTGATTTGGAGACATGTTTTAAAAAAAGTTTCTACATCATATTTGAGCGTTTCACGGTCTGAAACGACGATTTTGCATGTATCTTTAGAAACATATTCTACCTATAGTTACGATGGAACTAGGTTATTTATGCTACAATAAGACAAAATACACTGATTTTTAGTGAATACAAGCTTTTGGAGGCACTCCGTGGTGCACTCGCCAGCACAGCTAGAGTGCGGGTTTGAACTATAGAAGTTACTGCAAAACACCTTAAAAACACGTAATTCGCTTAAAAAACGCATTTTTAAGTGATTTGGAGACATGTTTTGAGACACAGTTTTTTCATCATATTTGTGCGTTTCACGGTCTGAAACGACGATTTTGCATGTATCTTTGGAAACATATTCTACCTGTAGTTTCGATGGAACTAGGTTATTTATGCTACAATAAGACAAAATACACTGATTATTAGTGAATAAAAGCTTTTGGAGGCACTCCGTGGTGCACTCGCCAGCGCAGCTAGAGTGCCGGTTTGAACTATAGAAGTTACTGCAAAACACCTTAAAAACACGTAATTCGCTTAGAAAACGCATTTTCAAGTGATTTGGAGACATGTTTTAAAAAAAGTTTCTACATCATATTTGAGCGTTTCACGGTCTGAAACGATGATTTTGCATGTATCTTTGGAAACATAATCTACCTATAGTTTCGATGAAACTAGGTTATTTTTGCTACAATAAGACAAAATACACTGTTTTTTAGTGAATACAAACTTTTGGAGGCACTCCGTGGTGCACTTGCCAGCGCAGCTAGAGTGACGATTTGAACTATAGAAGTTACTGCAAAACACCTTAAAAACACGTAATTCGCTTAAAAAACGCATTTTTAAGTGATTTGGAGACATGTTTTAAGAAACAGTTTTTACATCATATTTGAGCATTTCACGGTTTGAAACGACAATTTTGCATGTATCTTTGGAAACATATTCCACCTGTAGTTTTGATGGAACTAGGTTATTTATGCTACAATAAGACAAAATACACTGATATTTAGTGAATACAAGTTTTTAGAGGCACTCCGTGGTGCACTCGCCAGCGCAGCTAGAGTGCCGATTTGAACTATAGAAGTTACTACAAAACACATAGAAACACGTAATTTGCTTAGAAAACTCATTTTCAAGTGATTTGGAGATATGTTTTGAGAAACAGAGTTTACATCATATTTGAGTGTTTCACGGTCTGTAACGACGATTTTGTATGTAGACTTAGGAAACATATTCTACCTGTAGTTTCGATAGCACTTGGTTATTTAGGGTATAATAAGACAAAATACACTGTTTTTTAGTGAATACAACCTTTTGGAGGCACTCCGTGGTGCTCTCGCCAGCGCAGCTAGAGTGCCGATATGAACAATAGAAGTTACTGCAAAACACCTTAAAAACACGTAATTCGCATAGTAAACGCACTTTCAAGTGATTTGGAGACATGTTTTGAGAAAAAGTTTCTACATCATATTTGAGCGTTTCACGGTCTGAAACGACGATTTTGCATGTATCTTTGGAAACATATTCTACCTGTAGTTTCAAAGGTACTAGGTTATTTATGCTACAATAAGACAAAATACACTGATTTTTAGTGAATACAAGCTTTTAGAGGCACTCTGTGGTGCACTCGCCAGCGCAGCTAGAGTGCCGATTTGAACTATAGAGGTTACTACAAAACACATAGAAACACGTAATTTGCTTAGAAAACGCATTTTCAAGTGATTTGGAGATATGTTTTGAGAAACAGAGTTTACATCATATTTGAGTGTTTCACGGTCTGTAACGACGATTTTGTATGTAGACTTAGGAAACATATTCTACCTGTAGTTTCGATAGCACTTGGTTATTTAGGGTACAATAAGACAAAATACACTGTTTTTTTAGTGAATACAACCTTTTGGAGGCACTCCGTGGTGCTCTCGCCAGCGCAGCTAGAGTGCCGATTTGAACTATAGAAGTTACTGCAAAACACCTTAAAAACACGTAATTCGCTTAGTAAACGCACCTTCAAGTGATTTGGAGACATGTTTTGAGAAAAAGTTTCTACATCATATTTGAGCGTTTCACGGTCTGAAACGACGATTTTGCATGTATCTTTGGAAACATATTCTACCTGTAGTTTCGAAGGAACTAGGTTATTTATGCTACAATAAGACAAAATACACTGATTTTTAGTGAATACAAGCTTTTGGGGGCACTCCGTGGTGCATTCGCCAGCGCAGCTAGAGTGCCGATTTGAACTATAGAAGTTACTACAAAACACATAGAAACCCGTAATTTGCTTAGAAAACGCATTTTCAAGTGATTTGGAGACATGTTTTGAGAAACAGATTTTACATCATATTTGAGTGTTTCACGGTCTGAAACGACGATTTTGTATGTAGACTTAGGAAACATATTCTACCTGTAGTTTCGATAGCACTTGGATATTTAGGGTACAATAAGACAAAATACACTGTTTTTTAGTGAATACAAACTTTTGGAGGCACTCCGTGGTGCACTCGCCAGCGCAGCTAGAGTGCCGATTTGAACTATAGAAGTTACTGCAAAACACCTTAAAAACACGTAATTCTCTTAGAAAACGCATTTTCAAGTGATTTGGAGACATGTTTTGAGACACAGTTTTTTCATCATATTTGAGCGTTTCACGATCTGAAACGACGATCTTGCATGTATCTTTGGAAACATATTCTACCTGTAGTTTCGAAGGAACTAGGTTATTTATGCTACAATAAGACAAAATACACTGATTTTTAATGAATACAAGCTTTTAGAGGCACTCCGTGGTGCACTGGCCAGCGCAGCTAGAGTGCCGATTTGAACTATAGAAGTTACTACAAAACACATAGAAACACGTAATTTGCTTAGAAAACGCATTTTCATGTGATTTGGAGATATGTTTTGAGAAACAGAGTTTCCATCATATTTGAGTGTTTCACGGTCTGTAACGACGATTTTGCATGTAGACTTAGGAAACATATTCTACCTGTAGTTTTGATAGCACTTGGTTATTTAGAGTACAATAAGACAAAATACACTGTTTTTTAGTGAATACAACCTTTTGGAGGCACTCCGTGGTGCTCTCGCCAGCGCAGCTAGAGTGCCGATTTGAACTATAGAAGTTACTGCAAAACACCTTAAAAACGCGTAATTCGCTTAGTAAACGCACTTTCAAGTGATTTGGAAACATGTTTTGAGATAAAGTTTCTACATCATATTTGAGCGTTTCACGGTCTGAAACGACGATTTTGCATGTATCTTTAGAAACATATTCTACCTGTAGTTTCGAAGGAACTAGGTTATTTATGCTACAATAAGACAAAATACACTGATTTTTAATGAATACAAGCTTTTGGAGGCACTTCGTGGTGCACTCGCCAGCGCAGCTAGAGTGTTGATTTGAACTATAGAAGTTACTACAAAACACATAGAAACACGTAATTTGCTTAGAAAACGCATTTTCAAGTGATTTGGAGACATGTTTTGAGACACAGTTTTTACATCATATTTGAGCGTTTCACGGTCTGAAACGACGATTTTGCATGTATCTTTGGAAACATATTCTACCTGTAGTTTCGATGGAATTAGGTTATTTATGCTACAATAAGACAAAATACACTCATTATTAGTGAATAAAAGCTTTTGGAGGCACTCCATGGTGCACTCGCCAACGCAGCTAGAGTGCCGGTTTGAACTATAGAAGTTACTGCAAAACACCTTAAAAACACGTAATTCGCTTAGAAAACGAATTTTCAAGTGATTTGGAGACATTTTTTGAGACACAGTTTTTACATCATATTTGAGCGTTTCACGGTCTGAAACGACGATTTTGCATGTATCTTTGGAAACATATTCTACCTGTAGTTTCGATGGAACTAGGTTATTTATGCTACAATAAGACAAAATACACTGATTTTTAGTGAATACAAGCTTTTGGAGGCACTCCGTGGTGCACTCGCCAGCGCAGCTAGAGTGCCGATTTGAACTATAGAAGTAACTGCAAAACACCTTAAAAACACTTAATTCGCTTAGAAAACGCATTTTCAAGTGATTTGGAGACATGTTTTGAGAAACAGTTTTTACATCATATTTGAGCGTTTCACGGTCTGAAACGACGATTTTGCATGTATCTTTGGAAACATATTCTCCCTGTAGTTTCGATGGAACTAGGTTATTTATGCTACAATAAGACAAAATACACTGATTTTTAGTGAATACAAGATTTGGAGGCACTCCGTGGTGCACTCGCCAGCGCAGCTAGAGTGCCGATTTGAACTATAGAAGTTACTGCAAAACACCTTAAAAACACGTAATTCGCTTAAAAAACGCAATATTAAGTGATTTGGAGACATGTTTTGAGAAACAGTTTTTACATCATATTTGAGCGTTTCACGGTCTGAAACGACGATTTTGCATGTATCTTTGGAAACATATTCTACCTGTAGTTTCGATGGAACTAGGTTATTTATGCTACAATAAGACAAAATACACTGATTTTTAGTGAATACAAGCTTTTGGAGGCACTCCGTAGTGCACTCGCCAGCGCAGCTAGAGTGCCGATTTGAACTATAGAAGTAACTGCAAAACACTTTAAAAACACTTAATTCGCTTATAAAACGCATTTTAAAGTGATTTGGAGACATGTTTTGAGAAACAGTTTTTACATCATATTTGAGCGTTTCACGGTCTGAAACGACGATTTTGCATGTATCTTTGGAAACATATTCTCCCTGTAGTTTCGATGGAACTAGGTTATTTATGCTACAATAAGACAAAATACACTGATTTTTAGTGAATACAAGATTTGGAGGCACTCCGTGGTGCACTCAGCAGCGCAGCTAGAGTGCCGATTTGAACTATAGAAGTTACTGCAAAACACCTTAAAAACACGTAATTCGCTTAAAAAACGCAATATTAAGTGATTTGGAGACATGTTTTGAGAAACAGTTTTTACATCATATTTGAGCGTTTCACGGTCTGAAACGACGATTTTGCATGTATCTTTGGAAACATATTCTACCTGTAGTTTCGATGGAACTAGGTTATTTATGCTACAATAAGACAAAATACACTGATTTTTAGTGAATACATGCTTTTGGAGGCACTCCGTGGTGCACTCGCCAGCGCAGCTAGAGTGCCGATTTGAACTATAGATGTTACTGCAAAACACCTTAAAAACACGTAATTCGTTTAGAAAACGCAATTTAAGTGATTTGAAGACATGTTTTGAGAAACAGTTTTTACATCATATTTGAGCGTTTCACGATCTGAAACGACGATTTTGCATGTATCTTTGGAGACATATTGTACCTGTAGTTTCGATAAAACTAGGTTATTTATGCTACAATAAGACAAAATACACTGATTTTTAGTAAATACAAGCTTTTGGAGGCACTCCGTGGTGCACTCGCCAGCGCAGCTAGAGTGCCGATTTGAACTATAGAAGTAACTGCAAAACACCTTAAAAACACGTAATTCGCTTAGAAAACGCATTTTCAAGTGATTTGGAGATATGTTTTGAGAAACAGAGTTTACATCATATTTGAGTGTTTCACGGTCTGTAACGACGATTTTGTATGTAGACTTAGGAAACATATTCTACCTGTAGTTTCGATAGCACTTGGTTATTTAGGGTATAATAAGACAAAATACACTGTTTTTTAGTGAATACAACCTTTTGGAGGCACTCCGTGGTGCTCTCGCCAGCGCAGCTAGAGTGCCGATATGAACAATAGAAGTTACTGCAAAACACCTTAAAAACACGTAATTCGCATAGTAAACGCACTTTCAAGTGATTTGGAGACATGTTTTGAGAAAAAGTTTCTACATCATATTTGAGCGTTTCACGATCTGAAACGACGATCTTGCATGTATCTTTGGAAACATATTCTACCTGTAGTTTCGAAGGAACTAGGTTATTTATGCTACAATAAGACAAAATACACTGATTTTTAATGAATACAAGCTTTTAGAGGCACTCCGTGGTGCACTGGCCAGCGCAGCTAGAGTGCCGATTTGAACTATAGAAGTTACTACAAAACACATAGAAACACGTAATTTGCTTAGAAAACGCATTTTCATGTGATTTGGAGATATGTTTTGAGAAACAGAGTTTCCATCATATTTGAGTGTTTCACGGTCTGTAACGACGATTTTGCATGTAGACTTAGGAAACATATTCTACCTGTAGTTTTGATAGCACTTGGTTATTTAGAGTACAATAAGACAAAATACACTGTTTTTTTAGTGAATACAACCTTTTGGAGGCACTCCGTGGTGCTCTCGCCAGCGCAGCTAGAGTGCCGATTTGAACTATAGAAGTTACTGCAAAACACCTTAAAAACACGTAATTCGCTTAGTAAACGCACCTTCAAGTGATTTGGAGACATGTTTTGAGAAAAAGTTTCTACATCATATTTGAGCGTTTCACGGTCTGAAACGACGATTTTGCATGTATCTTTGGAAACATATTCTACCTGTAGTTTCGAAGGAACTAGGTTATTTATGCTACAATAAGACAAAATACACTGATTTTTAGTGAATACAAGCTTTTGGGGGCACTCCGTGGTGCATTCGCCAGCGCAGCTAGAGTGCCGATTTGAACTATAGAAGTTACTACAAAACACATAGAAACCCGTAATTTGCTTAGAAAACGCATTTTCAAGTGATTTGGAGACATGTTTTGAGAAACAGATTTTACATCATATTTGAGTGTTTCACGGTCTGAAACGACGATTTTGTATGTAGACTTAGGAAACATATTCTACCTGTAGTTTCGATAGCACTTGGATATTTAGGGTACAATAAGACAAAATACACTGTTTTTTAGTGAATACAAACTTTTGGAGGCACTCCGTGGTGCACTCGCCAGCGCAGCTAGAGTGCCGATTTGAACTATAGAAGTTACTGCAAAACACCTTAAAAACACGTAATTCTCTTAGAAAACGCATTTTCAAGTGATTTGGAGACATGTTTTGAGACACAGTTTTTTCATCATATTTGAGCGTTTCACGATCTGAAACGACGATCTTGCATGTATCTTTGGAAACATATTCTACCTGTAGTTTCGAAGGAACTAGGTTATTTATGCTACAATAAGACAAAATACACTGATTTTTAATGAATACAAGCTTTTAGAGGCACTCCGTGGTGCACTGGCCAGCGCAGCTAGAGTGCCGATTTGAACTATAGAAGTTACTACAAAACACATAGAAACACGTAATTTGCTTAGAAAACGCATTTTCATGTGATTTGGAGATATGTTTTGAGAAACAGAGTTTCCATCATATTTGAGTGTTTCACGGTCTGTAACGACGATTTTGCATGTAGACTTAGGAAACATATTCTACCTGTAGTTTTGATAGCACTTGGTTATTTAGAGTACAATAAGACAAAATACACTGTTTTTTAGTGAATACAACCTTTTGGAGGCACTCCGTGGTGCTCTCGCCAGCGCAGCTAGAGTGCCGATTTGAACTATAGAAGTTACTGCAAAACACCTTAAAAACGCGTAATTCGCTTAGTAAACGCACTTTCAAGTGATTTGGAAACATGTTTTGAGATAAAGTTTCTACATCATATTTGAGCGTTTCACGGTCTGAAACGACGATTTTGCATGTATCTTTAGAAACATATTCTACCTGTAGTTTCGAAGGAACTAGGTTATTTATGCTACAATAAGACAAAATACACTGATTTTTAATGAATACAAGCTTTTGGAGGCACTTCGTGGTGCACTCGCCAGCGCAGCTAGAGTGTTGATTTGAACTATAGAAGTTACTACAAAACACATAGAAACACGTAATTTGCTTAGAAAACGCATTTTCAAGTGATTTGGAGACATGTTTTGAGACACAGTTTTTACATCATATTTGAGCGTTTCACGGTCTGAAACGACGATTTTGCATGTATCTTTGGAAACATATTCTACCTGTAGTTTCGATGGAATTAGGTTATTTATGCTACAATAAGACAAAATACACTCATTATTAGTGAATAAAAGCTTTTGGAGGCACTCCATGGTGCACTCGCCAACGCAGCTAGAGTGCCGGTTTGAACTATAGAAGTTACTGCAAAACACCTTAAAAACACGTAATTCGCTTAGAAAACGAATTTTCAAGTGATTTGGAGACATTTTTTGAGACACAGTTTTTACATCATATTTGAGCGTTTCACGGTCTGAAACGACGATTTTGCATGTATCTTTGGAAACATATTCTACCTGTAGTTTCGATGGAACTAGGTTATTTATGCTACAATAAGACAAAATACACTGATTTTTAGTGAATACAAGCTTTTGGAGGCACTCCGTGGTGCACTCGCCAGCGCAGCTAGAGTGCCGATTTGAACTATAGAAGTAACTGCAAAACACCTTAAAAACACTTAATTCGCTTAGAAAACGCATTTTCAAGTGATTTGGAGACATGTTTTGAGAAACAGTTTTTACATCATATTTGAGCGTTTCACGGTCTGAAACGACGATTTTGCATGTATCTTTGGAAACATATTCTCCCTGTAGTTTCGATGGAACTAGGTTATTTATGCTACAATAAGACAAAATACACTGATTTTTAGTGAATACAAGATTTGGAGGCACTCCGTGGTGCACTCGCCAGCGCAGCTAGAGTGCCGATTTGAACTATAGAAGTTACTGCAAAACACCTTAAAAACACGTAATTCGCTTAAAAAACGCAATATTAAGTGATTTGGAGACATGTTTTGAGAAACAGTTTTTACATCATATTTGAGCGTTTCACGGTCTGAAACGACGATTTTGCATGTATCTTTGGAAACATATTCTACCTGTAGTTTCGATGGAACTAGGTTATTTATGCTACAATAAGACAAAATACACTGATTTTTAGTGAATACAAGCTTTTGGAGGCACTCCGTAGTGCACTCGCCAGCGCAGCTAGAGTGCCGATTTGAACTATAGAAGTAACTGCAAAACACTTTAAAAACACTTAATTCGCTTATAAAACGCATTTTAAAGTGATTTGGAGACATGTTTTGAGAAACAGTTTTTACATCATATTTGAGCGTTTCACGGTCTGAAACGACGATTTTGCATGTATCTTTGGAAACATATTCTCCCTGTAGTTTCGATGGAACTAGGTTATTTATGCTACAATAAGACAAAATACACTGATTTTTAGTGAATACAAGATTTGGAGGCACTCCGTGGTGCACTCAGCAGCGCAGCTAGAGTGCCGATTTGAACTATAGAAGTTACTGCAAAACACCTTAAAAACACGTAATTCGCTTAAAAAACGCAATATTAAGTGATTTGGAGACATGTTTTGAGAAACAGTTTTTACATCATATTTGAGCGTTTCACGGTCTGAAACGACGATTTTGCATGTATCTTTGGAAACATATTCTACCTGTAGTTTCGATGGAACTAGGTTATTTATGCTACAATAAGACAAAATACACTGATTTTTAGTGAATACATGCTTTTGGAGGCACTCCGTGGTGCACTCGCCAGCGCAGCTAGAGTGCCGATTTGAACTATAGATGTTACTGCAAAACACCTTAAAAACACGTAATTCGTTTAGAAAACGCAATTTAAGTGATTTGAAGACATGTTTTGAGAAACAGTTTTTACATCATATTTGAGCGTTTCACGATCTGAAACGACGATTTTGCATGTATCTTTGGAGACATATTCTACCTGTAGTTTCGATAAAACTAGGTTATTTATGCTACAATAAGACAAAATACACTGATTTTTAGTAAATACAAGCTTTTGGAGGCACTCCGTGGTGCACTCGCCAGCGCAGCTAGAGTGCCGATTTGAACTATAGAAGTAACTGCAAAACACCTTAAAAACACGTAATTCGCTTAGAAAACGCATTTTCAAGTGATTTGGAGACATGTTTTGAGAAACAGTATTTACATCATATTTGAGCGTTTCACGGTCTGAAACGACGATTTTGCATGTATCTTTGGAAACATATTCTCCCTGTAGTTTCGATGGAACTAGGTTAATTATGCTACAATAAGACAAAATACACTGATTTTTAGTGAATACAAGATTTGGAGGCACTCCGTGGTGCACTCGCCAGCGCAGCTAGAGTGCCGATTTGAACTATAGAAGTTACTGCAAAACACCTTAAAAACACGTAATTCGCTTAAAAAACGCAATTTTAAGTGATTTGGAGACATGTTTTGAGAAACAGTTTTTACATCATATTTGAGCGTTTCACGGTCTGAAACAACAATTTTGCATGTATCTTTGGAAACATATTCTACCTGTAGTTTTGATGGAACTAGGTTCTTTATGCTACAATAAGACAAAATACACTGATTTTTAGTGAATACAAGCTTTTGGAGGCACTCCGTGGTGCACTCGCCAGCGCAGCTAGAGTGCCGATTTGAACTATAGAAGTTACTGCAAAACACCTTAAAAACACGTAATTCGCTTAGAAAACGCATTTTCAAGTGATTCGGAGACATGTTTTGAGAAACAATTTTTACATCCTATTTGAGCGTTTCACGGTCTGAAACGACGATTTTGCATGTATGTTTGGAAACATATTCTACCTGTAGTTTCGATGGAACTAGGTTATTTATGCTACAATAAGACAAAATACACTGATTTTTGGTGAATACATGCTTTTGGAGGCACTCCGTGGTGCACTCGCCAGCGCAGCTAGAGTGCCGGTTTGAACTATAGAAGTTACTGCAAAACACCTTAAAAACACGTAATTCGCTTAGAAAACGCATTTTCAAGTGATTTGGAGACATGTTTTGAGAAATAGTTTTTACATCATATTTGAGCGTTTTAAGGTCTGAAACGACGATTTTGTATGTAGACTTAGGAAACATATTCTACATGTAGTTTCGATAGCACTTGTTTATTTAGGGTACAATAAGACAATATACACTGTTTTTTAGTGAATACAACATTTTGGAGGCACTCCGTGGTGCACTCGCCAGCGCAGCTAGAGTGCCGATTTGAACTATAGAAGTTATTGCAAGATACCTTAAAAACACGTAATTCGCTTAGAAAACGCATTTTTAAGTGATTTGGAGACATGTTTTGAGAACCAGTTTTTACATCATATTTCAGCGTTTCACGGTCTGAAACAAACGATTTGTGTGTAGCATTTGGACACATATTCTACTAGAACTTTAGATGGAATTTTGTTGTTTAGGATACAATATGATAAAATACAGTGATTTTTAGTGAATACAAGCTTTTGGAGGCACTCCGTGGTGCACTCGCCAGCGTAGCTAGAGTGCCGATTTGAACTATAGAAGTTACTGCAAAACACCTTAAAAACACGTAATTCGCTTAGAAAACGCATTTTCAAGTGATTTGGAGACATGTTTTGAGAAACAGATTTTACATCATATTTGAGCGTTTCACGGTCTGAAACGACGATTTTGCATGTATCTTTGGAAACATATTTTACCTGTAGTTTCGATGGAACTAAGTTATTTATGGTACAATAAGACAAAATACACTGATTTTTAGTGAATACAAGCTTTTGGAGGCACTCCATGGTGCACTCGCCAGCGCAGCTAGAGTGCCGATTTGAACTAAAGAAGTTACTGCAAAACACCTTAGAAACACGTAATTCGCTTAGAAAACGCATTTTCAAGTGATTTGGAAACATGTTTTGAGAAACAGTTTTTACATCATATTTGAGCGTTTCACGGTCTGAAACGACGTTTTTGTATGTAGACTTAGGAAACATATTCTACCTGTAGTTTCGATAGCACTAAGTTATTTAGGGTACAATAAGACAAAATACACAGTTTTTTAGTGAATACAACCTTTTAGAGGCACTCCGTGGTGCACTCGCCAGCGCAGCTAGAGTGCCGATTTGAACTATAGAAGTTACTGCTAAACACCTTAAAAACACGTAATTCGCTAAGAAAATGCATTTTCAAGTGATTTGGAGACATGTTTTGAGAAACAGTTTTTACATCATATTTGAGCGTTTCACGGCCTGAAAAGACGATTTTGCATGTATCTTTGCAAACGTATTCTACCTTTAGTTTCGATGGAACTAGAATATTTATGTTACAATAAGACAAAATACAGTGATTTTTAGTGAATACAAGCTTTTGGAGGCACTCCGTGGTGCACTCGCCAGCGTAGCTACAGTGCCGATTTGAACTATAGAAGTTACTGCAAAACACCTTAAAAACACGTAATTCGCTTAGAAAACGCATTTTCAAGTGATTTGGAGACATGTTTTGAGAAACAGATTTTACATCATATTTGAGCGTTTCACGGTCTGAAACGACGATTTTGCATGTATCTTTGGAAACATATTCTACCTGTAGTTTCGATGGAACTAGGTTATTTATGCTACAATAAGACAAAATACACTGATTTTTAGTAAATACAAGCTTTTGAAAGCACTCCGTGATTCACTCGCCAGCGCAGCTAGAGTGCCGATTTTAACTATAGAAGTTACTGCAAAACACCTTAAAAACACGTAATTCGCTTAGAAAACGCATTTTCAAGTGATTTGGAGACATGTTTTGAGAAACAGCTTTTACATCATATTTGAGCGTGTCACGGTCTGAAACGACGATTTTGCATGTATCTTTGGAAACATATTCTACCTATAGTTTCGATGGAACTAGGTTATTTATGCTACAATAAGACAGAATACACGGATTTTTAGTGATTCCATCTTTTGGAGGCACTCCGTGGTGCACTCGCCAGCGCAGCTAGAGTGCCGATTTGAACTATAGAAGTTACTGCAAAACACCTTAAAAACATGTAATTCGCTTAGAAAACGCATTTTCAAGTGATTTGGAGACATGTTTTGAGAAACAGTTTTTACATCATATTTGAACGTGTCACGGTCTGAAACAAACGAATTGTGTGTAGCATTTGGACACATATTCTACTAGAACTTTCGATGGAATTTTGTTGTTTAGGATACAATATGACAAAATACAGTGATTTTTAGTGAATACAAGCTTTTGAAGACACTCCGTGGTGCACTCGCCAGCGCAGCAAGAGTGCCGATTTGAACTAGAGAAGTTACTGCTAAATACCTTAAAAATACGTATTTCGCTTAGAAAACGCATTTTCAAGTGATTTGGAGACATGTTTTGAGAAACAGATTTTACATCAGATTTGAACGTTTCACGGTCTGAAACGACGATTTTGCATGTATCTTTGGACACATATTTTATTTTCCCTGTAGTTTCGATGGAACTAGGTTATTTATGCTACAATAAGACAAAATACACTGATTTTTAGTGAATACAAGCTTTTGAGGCACTCCGTGGTGCACTCGCCGGCGCAGCTAGAGTGCCGATTTGAACTAAAGAAGTTACTGCAAAACACCTTAGAAACACGTAATTCGCTTAGAAAACGCATTTTCAAGTGATTTGGAGACATGTTTTGAAAAACCGTTTTTACATCATATTTGAGCGTTTCACGGTCTGAAACGACGTTTTTGTATGTAGACTTAGGAAACATATTCTACCTGTAGTTTCGATAGCATTAAGTTATTTAGGGTACAATAAGACAAAATACACAGTTTTTTTTAGTGAATACAACCTTTTAGAGGCACTCCGTGGTGCACTCGCCAGCGCAGCTAGAGTGCCGATTTGAACTATAGAAGTTACTGCTAAACACCTTAAAAACACGTAATTCGCTTAGAAAATGCAATTTCAAGTGATTTGGAGACATGTTTTGAGAAACAGTTTTTACATCATATTTGAGCGTTTCACGGTCTGAAACGACGATTTTGCATGTATCTTTAAAAACATATTCTACCTGTAGTTTCGATGGAACTAGGTTATTTATGCTACAATAAGACAAAATACACTGATTTTTTGTGAATACAAGCTTATGGAGGCACTCCGTGGTGCACTCGCTATTGCAGCTAGAGTGCCGATTTGAACTATAGAGGTTACTGCAAAATACCTTAAAAACAGGTAATTCGCTTAGAAAACGCATTTTCAAGTGATTTGGAGATATGTTTTGAGAAACAGTTTTTACATCATATTTGAGCGTTTCACGGTCTGAAACGACGATTTTGCATGTATCTTTGAAAACATATTCTAGCTGTAGTTTCGAAGGAACTAGGTTATTTATGCTACAATAAGACAAAATACACGGATTTTTAGTGAATACAATCTTTTGGAGGCACTCCGTGGTACACTCGCCAGCGAAGCTAGAGTGCCGATTTGAACTATAGAAGTTACTGCAAAACACCTTAAAAACAAGTAATTCGCTTAGAAAACGCATTTTCAAGTGATTTGGAGACATGTTTTGAGAAACAGTTTTTACATCATATTTGAACGTTTCACGGTCTGAAACAAACGAATTGTGTGTAGCATTTGGACACATATTCTACTAGAACTTTCGATGGAATTTTGTTGTTTAGGATACAATATGACAAAATACAGTGATTTATAGTGAATACAAGCTTTTGGAGGCACTCCGTAGTGCACTCGCCAGCGCAGCTAGAGTGCCGATTTGAACTATAGAAGTTACTGCTAAATACCTTAAAAACACGTATTTCGCTTAGAAAACGCATTTTCAAGTGATTTGGAGACATGTTTTGAGAAACAGATTTTACATCATATTTGAGCGTTTCACGGTCTGAAACGACGATTTTGCATGTATCTTTGGAAACATATTCTACCTATAGTTTCGATGGAACTAGGTTATTTATGCTACAATAAGACAAAATACACTGATTTTTAGTGAATACAAGCTTTTGGAGGCACTCCGTGGTGCACTCGCCAGCGCAGCTAGAGTGCCGATTTGAACTATAGAAGTTACTGCAAAACACCTTAAAAACACGTAATTCGCTTAGAAAACGCATTTTCAAGTGATTTGGAGACATGTTTTGAGAAACAGTTTTTACATCATATTTGAGCGTTTCACGGTCTGAAACGACGATTTTGCATGTATCTTTGGAAATATATTCTACCTGTAGTTTCGATGGAACTATGTTATTTATGCTACAATAAGACAAAATACACTGATTTTTAGTGAATACAAGCTTTTGGAGGCACTCCGTGGTGCACTCGCCAGCGCAGCTAGAGTGCCGATTTGAACTATAAAAGTTACTGCCAAACACCTTAAAAACACGTAATTCGCTTAGAAAATGCATTTTCAAGTGATTTGGATACATGTTTTGAGAAACAGTTTTTACATCATATTTGAGCGTTTCACGGTCTGAAACGACGATTTTGCATGTATTTTTGGAAATATATTCTACCTGTAGTTTCGATGGAACTATGTTATTTATGCTACAATAAGACAAAATACACTGATTTTTAGTGAATACAAGCTTTTGGAGGCACTCCGTGGTGCACTCGCCAGCGCAGCTAGAGTGCCGATTTGAACTATAAAAGTTACTGCCAAACACCTTAAAAACACGTAATTCGCTTAGAAAATGCATTTTCAAGTGATTTGGATACATGTTTTGAGAAACAGTTTTTACATCATATTTGAACGTTTCACGGTCTGAAACGACGATTTTGCATGTATCTTTGGAAACATATTTTCCCTGTAGTTTCGATGAACTAGGTTATTTATGCTACAATAAGACAAAATACACTGATTTTTAATGAATACAAGCTTTTGGAGGCACTCCGTGGTGCACTCGCCGGCGCAGCTAGAGTGCCGATTTGAACTAAAGAAGTTACTGCAAAACACCTTAGAAACACGTAATTCGCTTAGAAACGCATTTTCAAGTGATTGGAGACATGTTTGAAAAACCGTTTTTACATCATATTTGAGCGTTTCACGGTCTGAAACGACGTTTTTGTATGTAGACTTAGGAAACATATTCTACCTGTAGTTTCGATAGCATTAAGTTATTTAGGGTACAATAAGACAAAATACACAGTTTTTTTTAGTGAATACAACCTTTTAGAGGCACTCCGTGGTGCACTCGCCAGCGCAGCTAGAGTGCCGATTTGAACTATAGAAGTTACTGCTAAACACCTTAAAAACACGTAATTCGCTTAGAAAATGCAATTTCAAGTGATTTGGAGACATGTTTTGAGAAATAGTTTTTACGTCATATTTGAGCGTTTCACGGTCTGAAACGACGATTTTGCATGTATCTTTAAAAACATATTCTACCTGTAGTTTCGATGGAACTAGGTTATTTATGCTACAATAAGACAAAATACACTGATTTTTAGTGAATACAAGCTTATGGAGGCACTCCGTGGTGCACTCGCTATTGCAGCTAGAGTGCCGATTTGAACTATAGAGGTTACTGCAAAATACCTTAAAAACAGGTAATTCGCTTAGAAAACGCATTTTCAAGTGATTTGGAGATATGTTTTGAGAAACAGTTTTTACATCATATTTGAGCGTTTCACGGTCTGAAACGACGATTTTGCATGTATCTTTGAAAACATATTCTAGCTGTAGTTTCGAAGGAACTAGGTTATTTATGCTACAATAAGACAAAATACACGGATTTTTAGTGAATACAATCTTTTGGAGGCACTCCGTGGTACACTCGCCAGCGAAGCTAGAGTGCCGATTTGAACTATAGAAGTTACTGCAAAACACCTTAAAAACAAGTAATTCGCTTAGAAAACGCATTTTCAAGTGATTTGGAGACATGTTTTGAGAAACAGTTTTTACATCATATTTGAACGTTTCACGGTCTGAAACAAACGAATTGTGTGTAGCATTTGGACACATATTCTACTAGAACTTTCGATGGAATTTTGTTGTTTAGGATACAATATGACAAAATACAGTGATTTATAGTGAATACAAGCTTTTGGAGGCACTCCGTAGTGCACTCGCCAGCGCAGCTTGAGTGCCGATTTGAACTATAGAAGTTACTGCTAAATACCTTAAAAACACGTATTTCGCTTAGAAAACGCATTTTCAAGTGATTTGGAGACATGTTTTGAGAAACAGATTTTACATCATATTTGAGCGTTTCACGGTCTGAAACGACGATTTTGCATGTATCTTTGGAAACATATTCTACCTATAGTTTCGATGGAACTAGGTTATTTATGCTACAATAAGACAAAATACACTGATTTTTAGTGAATACAAGCTTTTGGAGGCACTCCGTGGTGCACTCGCCAGCGCAGCTAGAGTGCCGATTTGAACTATAGAAGTTACTGCAAAACACCTTAAAAACACGTAATTCGCTTAGAAAACGCATTTTCAAGTGATTTGGAGACATGTTTTGAGAAACAGTTTTTACATCATATTTGAGCGTTTCACGGTCTGAAACGACGATTTTGCATGTATCTTTGGAAATATATTCTACCTGTAGTTTCGATGGAACTATGTTATTTATGCTACAATAAGACAAAATACACTGATTTTTAGTGAATACAAGCTTTTGGAGGCACTCCGTGGTGCACTCGCCAGCGCAGCTAGAGTGCCGATTTGAACTATAAAAGTTACTGCCAAACACCTTAAAAACACGTAATTCGCTTAGAAAATGCATTTTCAAGTGATTTGGATACATGTTTTGAGAAACAGTTTTTACATCATATTTGAACGTTTCACGGTCTGAAACGACGATTTTGAATGTATCTTTGGAAACATATTTTCCCTGTAGTTTCGATGGAACTAGGTTATTTATGCTACAATATGACAAAATACACTGATTTTTAGTAAATACAAGCTTTTGGAGGCACTCCGTGGTGCACTCGCCAGCGCAGCTAGAGTGCCGATTTGAACTAAAGAAGTTACTGCAAAACACCTTAGAAACACGTAATTCGCTTAGAAAACGCATTTTCAAGTGATTTGGAAACATGTTTTGAAAAACAGTTTTTACATCATATTTGAGCGTTTCACGGTCTGAAACGACGTTTTTGTATGTAGACTTAGGAAACATATTCTTCCTGTAGTTTCGATAGCACTAAGTTATTTAGGGTACAATAAGACAAAATACACAGTTTTTTTAGTGAATACAACCTTTTAGAGGCACTCCATGGTGCACTCGCCAGCGCAGCTAGAGTGCCGATTTGAACTATAGAAGTTACTGCTAAACACCTTAAAAACACGTAATTCGCTTAGAAAATGCAATTTCAAGTGATTTGGAGACATGTTTTGAGAAACAGTTTTTACATCATATTTGAGCGTTTCACGGTCTGAAACGACGATTTTGCATGTATCTTTAAAAACATATTCTACCTGTAGTTTCGATGGAACTAGGTTATTTATGCTACAATAAGACAAATTACACTGATTTTTAGTGAATACAAGCTTTTGGAGACACTCCGTTGTGCACTCGCTATTGCAGCTAGAGTGCCGATTTGAACTATAGAAGTTACTGCAAAATACCTTAAAAACAGGTAATTCGCTTAGAAAACGCATTTTCAAGTGATTTGGAGATATGTTTTGAGAAACAGTTTTTACATAATATTTGAGCGTTTCACGGTCTGAAACGACGATTTTGCATGTATCTTTGCAAACATATTCTACCTTTAGTTTCGATGGAACTAGAATATTTATGTTACAATAAGACAAAATACAGTGATTTTTAGTGAATACAAGCTTTTGGAGGCACTCCGTGGTGCACTCGCCAGCGCAGCTAGAGTGCCGATTTGAACTATAAAAGTTACTGCAAAACACCTTAATAACACGTATTTCGCTTAGAAAACGCATTTTCAAGTGATTTGGAGACATGTTTTGAGAAACAGCTTTTACATCATATTTGAGCGTTTCACGGTCTGAAACGACGATTTTGCATGTATCTTTGGAAACATATTCTACCTATAGATTCGATGGAACTAGGTTATTTATGCTACAATAAGACAAAATACACTGATTTTTAGTGAATACAATCTTTTGGAGGCACTCCGTGGTGCACTCGCCAGCGCAGCTAGAGTGCCGATTTGAACTATAGAAGTTACTGCAAAACAACTTAAAAACATGTAATTCGCTTAGAAAACGCATTTTCAAGTGATTTGGAGACATGTTTTGAGAAACAGTTTTTACATCATATTTGAACGTTTCACGGTCTGAAACAAACGAATTGTGTGTAGCATTTGGACACATATTCTACTAGAACTTTCGATGGAATTTTGTTGTTTAGGATACAATATGACATAATACAGTGATTTTTAGTGAATACAAGCTTTTGGAGGCACTCCGTGGTGCACTCGCCAGCGCAGCTAGAGTGCCTATTTGAACTATAGAAGTTACTGCTAAATACCTTAAAAATACGTATTTCGCTTAGAAAACGCATTTTCAAGTGATTTGGAGACATGTTTTGAGAAATAGATTTTACATCATATTTGAGCGTTTCACGGTCTGAAACGACGATTTTGCATGTATCTTTGGACACATATTCTACCTATAGTTTCGATGGAACTAGGTTATTTATGCTACAATAAGACAAAATACACTGATTTTTAGTGAATACAAGCTTTTGGAGGCACTCCGTGGTGCACTCGCCAGCGCAGCTAGAGTGCCGATTTGAACTATAGAAGTTACTGCCAAACACCTTAAAAACACGTAATTCGCTTAGAAAATGCATTGTCAAGTGATTTGGATACATGTTTTGAGAAACAGTTTTTACATCATATTTGAACGTTTCACGGTCTGAAACGACGATTTTGCATGTAACTTTGGAAACATATTTTCCCTGTAGTTTCGATGGAACTAGGTTATTTATGCTACAATAAGACAAAATACACTGATTTTTAATGAATACAAGCTTTTGGAGGCACTCCGTGGTGCACTCGCCGGCGCAGCTAGAGTGCCGATTTGAACTAAAGAAGTTACTGCAAAACACCTTAGAAACACGTAATTCGCTTAGAAAACGCATTTTCAAGTGATTTGGAGACATGTTTTGAAAAACCGTTTTTACATCATATTTGAGCGTTTCACGGTCTGAAACGACGTTTTTGTATGTAGACTTAGGAAACATATTCTACCTGTAGTTTCGATAGCATTAAGTTATTTAGGGTACAATAAGACAAAATACACAGTTTTTTTTAGTGAATACAACCTTTTAGAGGCACTCCGTGGTGCACTCGCCAGCGCAGCTAGAGTGCCGATTTGAACTATAGAAGTTACTGCTAAACACCTTAAAAACATGTAATTCGCTTAGAAAACGCATTTTCAAGTGATTTGGAGACATGTTTTGAGAAACAGTTTTTACATCATATTTGAACGTTTCACGGTCTGAAACAAACGAATTGTGTGTAGCATTTGGACACATATTCTACTAGAACTTTCGATGGAATTTTGTTGTTTAGGATACAATATGACAAAATACAGTGATTTTTAGTGAATACAAGCTTTTGGAGGCACTCCGTGGTGCACTCGCCAGCGCAGCTAGAGTGCCGATTTGAACTATAGAAGTTACTGCTAAATACCTTAAAAATACGTATTTCGCTTAGAAAACGCATTTTCAAGTGATTTGGAGACATGTTTTGAGAAACAGATTTTACATCATATTTGAGCGTTTCACGGTCTGAAACGACGATTTTGCATGTATCTTTGGACACATATTCTACCTATAGTTTCGATGGAACTAGGTTATTTATGCTACAATAAGACAAAATACACAGATTTTTAGTGAATACAAGCTTTTGGAGGCACTCCGTGGTGCACTCGCCAGCGCAGCTAGAGTGCCGATTTGAACTATAGAAGTTACTGCAAAACACCTTAAAAACACGTAATTCGCTTAGAAAACGCATTTTCAAGTGATTTGGAGACATGTTTTGAGAAACAGTTTTTACATCATATTTGAGCGTTTCACGGTCTGAAACGACGATTTTGCATGTATCTTTGGAAATATATTCTACCTGTAGTTTCGATGGAACTATGTTATTTATGCTACAATAAGACAAAATACACTGATTTTTAGTGAATACAAGCTTTTGGAGGCACTCCGTGGTGCACTCGCCAGCGCAGCTAGAGTGCCGATTTGAACTATAAAAGTTACTGCAAAACACCTTAATAACACGTATTTCGCTTAGAAAACGCATTTTCAAGTGATTTGGAGACATGTTTTCAGAAACAGCTTTTACATCATATTTGAGCGTTTCACGGTCTGAAACGACGATTTTGCATGTATCTTTGGAAACATATTCTACCTATAGATTCGATGGAACTAGGTTATTTATGCTACAATAAGACAAAATACACTGATTTTTAGTGAATACAATCTTTTGGAGGCACTCCGTGGTGCACTCGCCAGCGCAGCTAGAGTGCCGATTTGAACTATAGAAGTTACTGCAAAACAACTTAAAAACATGTAATTCGCTTAGAAAACGCATTTTCAAGTGATTTGGAGACATGTTTTGAGAAACAGTTTTTACATCATATTTGAACGTTTCACGGTCTGAAACAAACGAATTGTGTGTAGCATTTGGACACATATTCTACTAGAACTTTCGATGGAATTTTGTTGTTTAGGATACAATATGACATAATACAGTGATTTTTAGTGAATACAAGCTTTTGGAGGCACTCCGTGGTGCACTCGCCAGCGCAGCTAGAGTGCCGATTTGAACTATAGAAGTTACTGCTAAATACCTTAAAAATACGTATTTCGCTTAGAAAACGCATTTTCAAGTGATTTGGAGACATGTTTTGAGAAACAGATTTTACATCATATTTGAGCGTTTCACGGTCTGAAACGACGATTTTGCATGTATCTTTGGACACATATTCTACCTATAGTTTCGATGGAACTAGGTTATTTATGCTACAATAAGACAAAATACACTGATTTTTAGTGAATACAAGCTTTTGGAGGCACTCCGTGGTGCACTCGCCAGCGCAGCTAGAGTGCCGATTTGAACTATAGAAGTTACTGCCAAACACCTTAAAAACACGTAATTCGCTTAGAAAATGCATTGTCAAGTGATTTGGATACATGTTTTGAGAAACAGTTTTTACATCATATTTGAACGTTTCACGGTCTGAAACGACGATTTTGCATGTATCTTTGGAAACATATTTTCCCTGTAGTTTCGATGGAACTAGGTTATTTATGCTACAATAAGACAAAATACACTGATTTTTAATGAATACAAGCTTTTGGAGGCACTCCGTGGTGCACTCGCCGGCGCAGCTAGAGTGCCGATTTGAACTAAAGAAGTTACTGCAAAACACCTTAGAAACACGTAATTCGCTTAGAAAACGCATTTTCAAGTGATTTGGAGACATGTTTTGAAAAACCGTTTTTACATCATATTTGAGCGTTTCACGGTCTGAAACGACGTTTTTGTATGTAGACTTAGGAAACATATTCTACCTGTAGTTTCGATAGCATTAAGTTATTTAGGGTACAATAAGACAAAATACACAGTTTTTTTTAGTGAATACAAGCTTTTGGAGACACTCCGTTGTGCACTCGCTATTGCAGCTAGAGTGCCGATTTGAACTATAGAAGTTACTGCAAAATACCTTAAAAACAGGTAATTCGCTTAGAAAACGCATTTTCAAGTGATTTGGAGATATGTTTTGAGAAAAAGTTTTTACATAATATTTGAGCGTTTCACGGTCTGAAACGACGATTTTGCATGTATCTTTGCAAACATATTCTACCTTTAGTTTCGATGGAACTAGAATATTTATGTTACAATAAGACAAAATACAGTGATTTTTAGTGAATACAAGCTTTTGGAGGCACTCCGTGGTGCACTCGCCAGCGTAGCTAGAGTGCCGATTTGAACTATAGAAGTTACTGCAAAACACCTTAAAAACACGTAATTCGCTTAGAAAACGCATTTTCAAGTGATTTGGAGACATGTTTTGAGAAACAGATTTTACATCATATTTGAGCGTTTCACGGTCTGAAACGACGATTTTGCATGTATCTTTGGAAACATATTCTACCTGTAGTTTCGATGGAACCTGGTTATTTATGCTACAATAAAACAAAATACACTGATTTTTAGTGAATACAAGCTTTTGGAGGCACTCCGTGGTGCACTCGCCAGCGCAGCTAGAGTGCCGATTTGAACTATAAAAGTTACTGCAAAACACCTTAATAACACGTATTTCGCTTAGAAAACGCATTTTCAAGTGATTTGGAGACATGTTTTGAGAAACAGCTTTTACATCATATTTGAGCGTTTCACGGTCTGAAACGACGATTTTGCATGTATCTTTGGAAACATATTCTACCTATAGATTCGATGGAACTAGGTTATTTATGCTACAATAAGAGAAAATACACTGATTTTTAGTGAATACAATCTTTTGGAGGTACTCCGTGGTGCACTCGCCAGCGCAGCTAGAGTGCCGATTTGAACTATAGAAGTTACTGCAAAACAACTTAAAAACATGTAATTCGCTTAGAAAACGCATTTTCAAGTGATTTGGAGACATGTTTTGAGAAACAGTTTTTACATCATATTTGAACGTTTCACGGTCTGAAACGAACGAATTGTGTGTAGCATTTGGACACATATTCTACTAGAACTTTCGATGGAATTTTGTTGTTTAGGATACAATATGACAAAATACAGTGATTTTTAGTGAATACAAGCTTTTGGAGGCACTCCGTGGTGCACTCGCCAGCGTAGCTAGAGTTCCGATTTCAACTATAGAAGTTACTGCAAAACACCTTAAAACCACGTAATTCGCTTAGAACACGCATTTTCAAGTGATTTGGAGACATGTTTTGAGAAACAGATTTTACATCATATTTGAGCGTTTCACGGTCTGAAACGACGATTTTGCATGTATCTTTGGAAACATATTCTACCTATAGTTTCGATGGAACTAGATTATTTATGCTACAATAAGACAAAATACAATGATTTTTAGTGAATACAAGCTTTTGGAGGCACTCCGTCGTGCACTCGCCAGCGCAGCTAGAGTGCCGATTTGAACTATAGAAGTTACTGCAAAACACCTTAAAAACACGTAATTCGCTTAGAAAACGCATTTTCAAGTGATTTGGAGACATGTTTTGAGAAACAGTTTTTACATCATATTTGAGCGTTTCACGGTCTGAAACGACGTTTTTGTATGTAGACTTAGGAAACATATTCTACCTGTAGTTTCGATAGCACTAGGTTATTTAGGGTACAATAAGACAAAATACACTGATTTTTAGTGAATACAAACTTTTGGAGGCACTCCGTGGTGCACTCGCCAGCGCAGCTAGAGTGCCGATTTGAAATATAAAAGTTACTGCCAAACACCTTAAAAACACGTAATTCGCTTAGAAAATGCATTTTCAAGTGATTTGGTGACATGTTTTAGAAACAGTTTTTACATCATATTTGAACGTTTCACGGTCTGAAACGACGATTTTGCATGTATCTTTGGAAACATATTTTACCTGTAGTTTCGATGGAACTAGGTTATTTATGCTACAATAAGACAAAATACACTGATTTTTAGTGAATACAAGCTTTTGGAGGCACTCCGTGCTCCTCTCGCCAGCGCAGCTAGAGTGCCGATTTGAACTAAAGAAGTTACTGCAAAACACCTTAGATACACGTAATTCGCTTAGAAAACGCATTATCAAGTGATTTGGAGACATGTTTTGAGAAACAGTTTTTACATCATATTTGAGCGTTTCACGGTCTGAAACGACGTTTTTGTATGTAGACTTAGGAAACATATTCTACCTGTAGTTTCAATAGCACTTGGCTACTTAGGGTACAGTAAGACAAAATACACTGTTTTTTAGTGAATACAACCTTTTAGAGACACTACGTGGTGCACTCGCCAGCGCATCTAGAGTGCCGATTTGAACTATAGAAGTTACTGCAAAACACCTTAAAAACACGTAATTCGCTTAGAAAACGCATTTTCAAGTGAATTGGAGACATGTTTTGAGAAACAGTGTTTACATCATATTTGAGCGTTTCACGGTCTGAAACGACGATTTTGCATGTATCTTTGGAAACATATTCTACCTGTAGTTTCGATGGAACTAGGTTATTTATGCTACAATAAGACAAAATACACTGATTTTTAGTGAATACAAGCTTTTGGAGGCACTCCGTGGTGCACTCGCCAGCGCAGCTAGAGTGCCGATTTGAACTATGGAAGTTACTGCAAAACACCTTAAAAACACGTAATTTGCTTAGAAAACGCATTTTAATGTGATTTGGAGACATGTTTCGAGAAACAGTTTTTACATCATATTTGAGCGTTTCACGGTCTGAAACGACGATTTTGCATGTATCTTTGGAAACATATTCTACCAGTAGTTTTAATAAACTAGGTTATTTATGCTACAATAAGACAAAATACACTGATTTTTTGTGAATACAACCTTTTGGAGGCACTCCGTGGTGCACTCGCCAGCGCAGCTTGAGTGCTGATTTGAACTGTAGAAGTTACTGCAAAACACCTTAAAACACGTATTTTGCTTAGAAAACGCATTTTCAAATGATTTGGAGACATGTTTTGAGAAACAGTTTTTACATCATACATGAGCGTTTCTCGGTCTGAAACGACGACTTTGCATGTATCTTTGGAAACATATTCTACCTGTAGTTTCGATGGAACTAGATTATTTATGCTACAATAAGACAAAATACGCTGATTTTTAGTGAATACAAGCTTTTAGAGGCACTCCGTGGCGCACTCGCCAGCGCAGCTAGAGTGACGATTTGAACTATAGAAGTTACTGCAAAACACCTTAAAAACACGTAATTCGCTTAGAAAACGCATTTTCAAGTGATTTGGAGACATGTTTTGAGAAACAGTTTTTACATCATATTTGAGCGTTTCACGGTCTGAAACGACGATTTTGCATGTATCTTTGGAAACATATTCTACCTGTAGTTTCGATGGAACTAGGTTATTTATGCTACAATAAGACAAAATTTAGTGATTTTTAATGAATACAAGCTTTTGGAGGCACTCCGAGGTGCCCTCGCCAGCGCAGCTAGAGTGCCGATTTGAACTATAGAAGTTACTGCAAAACACCTTAATAACACGTAATTCGATTTGCAGACATGTTTTGAGAAACAGTTTTTGTATATAGACTTAGATTACATATTCCACCTGTAGTTTCGATAGCACTTGGTTATTTATGCTACAATAAGACAAAATACACTGTTTTTTAGTGAACACAATCTTTTGGAGGCACTCCGTGGTGCACTCGCCAGCGCAGCTAGAGTGCCGATTTCAACTATAGAAGTTACTGCAAAACACCTTAAAAACACGTAATTCGCTTAGAAAACGCATTTTCAAGTGATTTGGAGACATGTTTTGAGAAACAATTTTTACATCATACGAGTATTTGAGCGTTTTACGGTCTGAAACGTCGATTTTGCATGTATCATTGGAAACATATTCTACCTGTAGTTTCGATGGAACTAGGTTATTTATGTTACAATAAGACAAAATACACTGATTTTTAGTGAATACAAGCTTTTGGAGGCACTCCGTGGTGCACTTGCCAGCGCAGCTAGAGTGCCGATTTGAACTATAGTTCAAGTTACTGCAAAACACCTTAAAAACACGTAATTCGTTCAGAAAACGCATATTCAAGTTATTTGGAGACATGTTTTGAGAAACAGTTTTTACATCATATTTGAGCGTTTCACGGACCGAAACGACGATTTTGCATGTATCTTTAAAAACATATTCTACCTGTAGTTTCGATGGAACTAGTTTATTTAGGTTACAATAAGACAAAATACACTGATTTTTAATGAATACATGATTTTGGAGGCACTCCGTGGTGCACTCGCCAGCGCAGCTATAGTGCCGATTTGAACTATAAAAGTTACTGCAAAACAACTTAAAAACACGTAATTCGCTTAGAAAACGCATTTTCAAGTGATTTGGAGACATGTTTTGAGAAACAGTTTTTACAACATATTTGAGCGTTTCACGGTCTGAAACGACGATTTTGTATGTAGACTTAGGAAACATGTTCTACCTGTAGTTTCGATAGCACTTGGTTATTTAGGGTACAATAAGACAAAATACACAGATTTTTAGTGAATACAACCTTTTAGAGGCACTCCGTAGTGCACTCGCCAGCGCAGCTAGAGTGCCGATTTGAACTATAGAAGTTACTGCAAAACACCTTAAAAACACGTAATTCGCTTAGAAAACGCATTTTCAAGTGATTTGGAGACATGTTTTGAGAAACAGTTTTTACATCATATTTGAGCTTTCACGGTCTGAAACGACGATTTTGCATGTATCTTTGGAAACATATTCTACCTGTAGTTTCGATGGAACTATGTTATTTATGCTACAATAAGACAAAATACACTGATTTTTAGTGAATACAAGCTTTTGGATGCACTCCGTGGTGCACTCGCCAGTGCAGCTAGAGTGCCGATTTGAACTATAGAAGTTACTGCCAAACACCTTAAAAACACGTAATTCGCTTAGAAAAAGCATTTTCAAGTGATTTGGAGACATGTTTTGAGAAACAGTTTTTACATCATATTTGAACGTTTCACGGTCTGAAACGACGATTTTGCATGTATCTTTGGAAACATATTTTACCTGTAGTTTCGATGGAACTAGGTTATTTATGCTACAATAAGACAAAATACACTGATTTTTAGTGAATACAAGCTTTTGGAGGCACTCCGTGGTGCACTCGCCAGCGCAGCTAGAGTGCCGATTTGAACTATAGAAGTTCCTGCAAAACACCTTAAAAACACGTAATTCGCTTAGAAAACGCATTTTCAAGTGATTTGGAGACATGTTTTGAGAAACAGTTTTTACATCATATTTGAGCGTTTCACGGTCTGAAACGACGTTTTTGTATGTAGACTTAGGAAACATATTCTACCTGTAGTTTCGATGGAACTAGGTTATTTAGGGTACAATAAGACAAAATACACTGATTTTTAGTGAATACAACCTTTTAGAGGCACTCCGTGGTGCACTCGCCAGCGCAGCTAGAGTACCGATTTGAACTATAGAAGTTACTGCTAAACACCTTAAAAACACGTAATTCGCTTAGAAAATGCATTTTCAAGTGATTTCGAGACAAGTTTTGAGAAACAGTTTTTACATCATATTTGAGCGTTTCACGGTCTGAAACGACGATTTTGCATGTATCTTTAGAAAATATTCTACTTGTAGTTTCGATGGAACTAGGTTATTTATGCCTCAATAAGACAAAATACACTGATTTTTTGTGAATACAAGCTTTTGGAGGCACTCCGAGGTGCACTCGCCAGCGCAGCTAGAGTGCCGATTTGAACTATAGAAGTTACTGCAAAACACCTTAAAAACACGTAATTCGCTTAGAAAACGCATTTTCAAGTGATTTGGAGACATGTTTTGAGAAACAGTTTTTACATCATATTTGAGCGTTTCACGGTCTGAAACGACGATTTTGTATGTAGACTTAGGAAACATATTCTACCTGTAGTTTCGATAGCACTTGGTTATTTAGGGTACAATAAGACAAAATACATAGTTTTTTAGTGAATACAACCTTTTAGAGGCACTCCGTGGTGCACTCGCCAGCGCAGCTAGAGTGCCGATTTGAACTATAGAAGTTACTGCAAAACACCTTAAAAACACGTAATTCGCTTAGAAAACGCATTTTCAAGTGATTTGGAGACATGTTTTTAGAAACAGTTTTTACATCATATTTGAGCGTTTCACGGTCTGAAACGACGATTTTGCATGTATCTTTGGAAACATATTCTACCTGTAGTTTCGATGGAACTATGTTATTTATGCTACAATAAGACAAAATACACTGATTTTTAGTGAATACAAGCTTTTGGAGGCACTCCGATGTGCACTCGCCAGCGCAGCTAGAGTGCCGATATGAACTATAGAAGTTACTGCCAAACACCTTAAAAACACGTAATTCGCTTAGAAAATGCATTTTCAAGTGATTTGGAGACATGTTTTGAAAAACAGTTTTCACATCATATTTGAACGTTTCACGGTCTGAAACGACGATTTTGCATGTATCTTTGGAAACATATTTTACCTGTAGTTTCGATGGAACTAGGTTATTTATGCTACAATAAGACAAAATACACTGATTTTTAGTAAAGACAAGCTTTTGGAGGCACTCCGTGGTGCACTCGCCAGCGCAGCTAGTGTGCCGATTTGAACTATAGAAGTTACTGCAAAACACCTTAAAAACACGTAATTCGCTTAGAAAACGCATTTTAAAGTGATTTGGAGACATGTTTTGAGAAACAGTTTTTACATCATATTTGAGCGTTTCACGGTCTGAAACGACGGTTTTGCATGTATCTTTGGAAACATATTCTACCTGCAGTTTTGATGGAACTAGGTTATTTATGCTACAATAAGACAAAATACACTGATATTTAGTGAATACAAGCTTTTGGAGGCACTCCGTGGTGCACTCGCCAGCGCAGCTAGAGTGCCGAATTGAACTATAAAAGTTACTGCAAAACATCTTAAAAACACGTAATTCGCTTAGAAAACGCATTTTCAAGTGATTTGGAGACATGTTTTGAGAAACAGTTTTTACATCATATTTGAGCGTTTCACGGTCTAAAACGACGATTTTGCATGTATCTGTGGAAACATATTCTACCTGTAGTTTCGATGAAACTAGGTTATTTATGCTACAATAAGACAAAATACACTGATTTTTAGTGAATACAAGCTTTTGGAGGCACTCCGTGGTGCACTCGCCAGCGCAGCTAGAGTGCCGATTTGAACGATATAAGTTACTGCAAAACACCTTAGTAACACGTAATTCGCTTAGAAAACGCATTTTTAAGTGATTTAGAGACATGTTTTGACACACAGTTTTTACATCATATTTGAGCGTTTCACGGTCTGAAACGACGATTTTGCATGTATCTTTGGAAACATATTCTACATGTAGTTTCGATGGAACGAGGTTATTTATGCTACAATAAGACAAAATACACTGATTTTTAGTGAATACAAGCTTTTGGAGGCACGCCGTGGTGCACTGGCCAGCGCAGCTAGAGTGCCGATTTGAACTATAGAAGTTACTGCAAAACACCATAAAAACACGTAATTCGCTTAGAAAACGCAATTTTAAGTGATTTGGAGACATGTTTTGAGAAACAGTTTTTACATCATATTTGAGCGTTTCACTGTCTGAAACGACGATTTTGCATGTATCTTTGGAGACATATTCTACCTGTAGTTTCGATGGAACTAGGTTATTTATGCTACAATAAGACAAAATACACTGATTTTTAATGAATACAGCTTTTGGAGGCACTCTCGTGGTGCACTCGCCAGCACAGCTAGAGTGCCGATTTGAACTATAGACGTTACTGCAAAACACATTAAAAACACGTAATTCGCTTAGAAAACGCATTTTCAAGTGATTTGGAGACATGTTTTGAGAAACAGTTTTTACATCATATTTGAGCGTTTCACGGTCTGAAACGACGATTTTGCATGTATCTTTGGAAACATATTCTACCTGTAGTTTCGATGGAACTAGGTTATTTATGCTACAATAAGACAAAATACACTGATTTTTAGTGAATACAAGCTTTTGGAGGCACTCCGTGGTGCACTCGCCAGCGCAGCTAGAGTGCCGATTTGAACTATAGAAGTAACTGCAAAACACCTTAAAAACACGTAATTCGCTTAGAAAACGCATTTTCAAGTGATTTGGAGACATGTTTTAAGAAACAGTTTTTACATCATATTTGAGCGTTTCACGGTCTGAACCGACGATTTTGCATGTATCTTTGGAAACATATTCTCCCTGTAGTTTCGATGGAACTAGGTTATTTATGCTACAATAAGACAAAATACACTGATTTTTAGTGAATACAAGATTTGGAGGCACTCCGTGGTGCACTCGCCAGCGCAGCTAGAGTGCCGATTTGAACTATAGAAGTTACTGCAAAACACCTTAAAACACGTAATTCGCTTAAAAAACGCAATATTAAGTGATTTGGAGACATGTTTTGAGAAACATTTTTTACATCATATTTGAGCGTTTCACGGTCTGAAACGACGATTTTGCATGTATCTTTGGAAACATATTCTACCAGTAGTTTCGATGGAACTAGGTTATTTATGCTACAATAAGACAAAATACACTGATTTTTAGTGAATACGAGCTTTTGGAGGCACTTTGTGGTGCACTCGCCAGCGCAGCTAGAGTGCCGATTTGAACTATAGATGTTACTGCAAAACACCTTAAAAACACGTAATTCGTTTAGAAAACGCAATTTAAGTGATTTGAAGACATGTTTTGAGAAACAGTTTTTACATCATATTTGAGCGTTCCACGGTCTGAAACGACGATTTTGCATGTATCTTTGGAGACATATTTTACCTGTAGTTTCGATAAAACTAGGTTATTTATGCTACAATAAGACAAAATACACTGATTTTTAGTAAATACAAGCTTTTGGAGGCACTCCGTGGTGCACTCGCCAGCGCAGCTAGAGTGCCGATTTGAACTATAGAAGTAACTGCAAAACACCTTAAAAACACGTAATTCGCTTAGAAAACGCATTTTCAAGTGATTTGGAGACATGTTTTGAGAAACAGTTTTTACATCATATTTGAGCGTTTCACGGTCTAAAACAACAATTTTGCATGTATCTTTGGAAACATATTCTACCTGTAGTTTCGATGGAACTAGGTTATTTATGCTACAATAAGACAAAATACACTGATTTTTAGTGAATACAAGCTTTTGGAGGCACTCCGTGGTGCACTCGCCAGCGCAGCTAGAGTGCCCATTTTAACTATAGAAGTTACTGCAAAACACCTTAAATACACGTAATTCGCTTAGAAAACGCATTTTTAAGTGATTTGGAGACATGTTTTGAAAAAGAGTTTTTACATCATATTTGAGCGTTTCACGGTCTGAAACGACGATTTTGCATGTATCTTTGGAGACATATTCTACCTGTAGTTTCGATGGAACTAGGTTTTTTATGCTACAATAAGACAAAATACACTGATTTTTAGTAAATACAAGCTTTTGGAGGCACTCCGTGGTGCACTCGCCAGCGCAGCTAGAGTGCCGATTTGAACTATAGAAGTTACTGCAAAACACCTTAAAAACACGTAATTCGTTTAGAAAACGCAATTTAAGTGATTTGAAGACATGTTTTGAGAAACAGTTTTTACATCATATTTGAGCGTTTCACGGTCTGAAACGACGATTTTGCATGTATCTTTGGAGACATATTCTACCTGTAGTTTCGATGGAACTAGGTTTTTTATGCTACAATAAGACAAAATACACTGATTTTTAGTAAATACAAGCTTTTGGAGGCACTCCGTGGTGCACTCGCCAGCGCAGCTAGAGTGCCGATTTGAAATATAGAAGTTACTGCAAAACACCTTAAAAACACGTAATTCGCTTAGAAAACGCATTTTTAAGTGATTTGGAGACATGTTTTGAGAAACAGTTTTTACATCATATTTGAGCGTTTCACGGTCTGAAACGACGATTTTGTATGTAGACTTACGAAACATATTCTACCTGTATTTTCGATAGCACTTGGTTATTTAGGGTACAATAAGACAAAATACACTGTTTTTTAGTGAATACAACCTTTTGGAAGCACTCCGTGGTGCACTCGCCAGCGCAGCTAGAGTGCCGATTTAAACCATAGAAGTTACTGCAAAACACCTTAAAAACACTTAATTCGCTTAGAAAACGAATTTCCAAGTGATTTGGAGACATGTTTTGAGAAACAGTTTTTACATCATATTTGAGCGTTTCACGGTCTGAAACGACGATTTTGCATGTATCTTTGGAAACATATCCTACCATTAGTTTGGAACTAGGTTATTTATGCTACAATAAGGCAAAATACACTAATTTTTAGTGAATACAAGCTTTTGGAGGCACTCCGTGGTGCACTCGCCAGCGCAGCTAGACTGCCGATTTGAACTATAGAAGTTACTGCAAAACACCTTAAAACACGTAATTCGCTTAGAAAACGCATTTTTAAGTGATTTGGGGACATGTTTTGAGAAACAGTTTTTACATTATATTTGGGCGATTCACGGTCTGAAACGACGATTTTGCATGTATCTTTGGAAACATATTCTACCTATAGTTTCGATGGAACTAGGTTATATATGCTACAATAAGACAAAATACACTGATTTTTAGTGAATACAACCTTTTGGAGGCACTCCGTGGTGCTCTCGCCAGCGCAGCTAGAGTGCCGATTTGAACTATAGAAGTTACTGCAAAACACCTTAAAACACGTAATTCGCTTAGAAAACGCACTTTCAAGTGATTTGGAGACATGTTTTGAGAAAAAGTTTCTACATCATATTTGAGCGTTTGTCGGTCTGAAACGACGATTTTGCATGTATCTTTGGAAACATATTCTACCTATAGTTACGATGGAACTAGGTTATTTATGCTACAATAAGGCAAAATACACTGATTTTTAGTGAATACAAGCTTTTGGAGGCACTCCGTGGTGCACTCGCCAGCGCAGCTAGAGTGCCGATTTGAACTATAGAAGTTACTGCAAAACACATTAAAAACACGTAATACGCTAAGAAAACGCATTTTCTAGTGATTTGGAGACATGTTTTGAGAAACAGTTTTTACATCATATTTGAGCGTTTCACGGTCTGAAACGACGATTTTGCATGTATCTTTGGAAACTTATTCTACATATAGTTTTGATGGAAATTGGTTATTTATGCTACAATAAGACAAAATACACTGATTTTTAGTGAATACAAGCTTTTGGAGGCACTCCGTGGTGCTCTCGCCAGCGCAGCTAGAGTGCCGATTTGAACTATAAAAGTTACTGCAAAACACCTTAAAAACACGTAATTCGCTTAGTAAACGCACTTTCAAGTGATTTGGAGACATGTTTTGAGAAAAAGTTTCAACATCATATTTGAGCGTTTCACGGTCTGAAACGACGATTTTGCATGTATCTTTGGAAACATATTCTACCTATAGTTACGATGGAACTAGGTTATTTATGCTACAATAAGACAAAATACACTGATTTTTAGTGAATACAAGCTTTTGGAGGCACTCCGTGGTGCACTCGCCAGCGCAGCTAGAGTGCCGGTTTGAACTATAGAAGTTACTGCAAAACACCTTAAAAACACGTAATTCGCTTAGTAAACGCATTTTCAAGTGATTTGGAGACATGTTTTGAGACACAGTTTTTACATCATATTTGAGCGTTTCACGGTCTGAAACGACGATTTTGCATGTATCTTTGGAAACATATTCTACCTGTAGTTTCGAAGGAACTAGGTTATTTATGCTACAATAAGACAAAATACACTGATTTTTAGTGAATACAAGCTTTTGGAGGCACTCCGTGGTGCACTCGCCAGCGCAGCTAGAGTGCCGATTTGAACTATAGAAGTTACTACAAAACACATAGAAACACGTAATTTGCTTAGAAAACGCATTTTCAAGTGATTTGGAGACATGTTTTGAGAAACAGATTTTACATCATATTTGAGTGTTTCACGGTCTGAAACGACGATTTTGTATGTAGACTTAGGTAACATATTCTACCTGTAGTTTCGATAGCACTTGGATATTTAGGGTACAATATGACAAAATACACTGTTTTTTAGTGAATACAACCTTTTGGAGGCACTCCGTGGTGCTCTCGCCAGCGCAGCTAGAGTGCCGATTTGAACTATAGAAGTTACTGCAATACACCATAAAAACACTTAATTCGCTTAGAAAACGAATTGCCAAGTGATTTGGAGACATGTTTAGAGAAACAGTTTTTACATCATATTTCAGCGTTTCACGGTCTGAAACGACGATTTTGTGTGTAGACTTAGGGAACATATTCTACCTGTAGTTTCGATAGCACTTGGTTATTTAGGGTACAATAAGACAAAATACACTGTTTTTTAGTGAATACAACCTTTTGGAGGCACTCCGTGGTGCACTCGCCAGCGCAGCTAGAGTGCCGATTTGAACTATAGAACTTGCTGCAAAACACCTTAAAAACACGTAATTCGCTTAGTAAACGCATTTTCAAGTGATTTGGAGACATGTTTTGAGACACAGTTTTTACATCATATATGAGCGTTTCACGGTCTGAAACGACGATTTTGCATGTATCTTTGGAAACATATTCTACCTGTAGTTTCGATGGAACTAGGTTATTTATGCTACAATAAGACAAAATACACTGATTATTAGTGAATAAAAGCTTTTGGAGGCACTCCGTGGTGCACTCGCCAGCGCAGCTAGAGTGCCGGTTTGAACTATAGAAGTTACTGCAAAACACCTTAAAAACACGTAATTCGCTTAGTAAACGCACTTTCAAGTGATTTGGAGACATGTTTTGAGAAAAAGTTTCTACATCATATTTGAGCGTTTCACGGTCTGAAACGACGATTTTGCATGTATCTTTGGAAACATATTCTACCTGTAGTTTCAAAGGAACTAGGTTATTTATGCTACAATAAGACAAAATACACTGATTTTTAGTGAATACAAGCTTTTAGAGGCACTCTGTGGTGCACTCGCCAGCGCAGCTAGAGTGCCGATTTGAACTATAGAGGTTACTACAAAACACATAGAAACACGTAATTTGCTTAGAAAACGCATTTTCAAGTGATTTGGAGACATGTTTTGAGAAACAGATTTTACATCATATTTGAGTGTTTCACGGTCTGAAACGACGATTTTGTATGTAGACTTAGGAAACATATTCTACCTGTAGTTTCGATAGCACATGGATATTTAGGGTACAATAAGACAAAATACACTGTTTTTTTAGTGAATACAACCTTTTGGAGGCACTCCGTGGTGCCCTCACCAGCGCAGCTAGAGTGCCGATTTGAACTATAGAAGTTACTGCAATACACCTTAAAAACACGTAATTCGCTTAGAAAACGCATTTTCAAGTGATTTGGAGACATGTTTTGAGAAAAAGTTTCTACATCATATTTGAGCGTTTCACGGTCTGAAACGACGATTTTGCATGTATCTTTGGAAACATATTCTACCTGTAGTTTCGAAGGAACTAGGTTATTTATGCTACAATAAGACAAAATACACTGATTTTTAGTGAATACAAGCTTTTGGAGGCACTCCGTGGTGCATTCGCCAGCGCAGCTATAGTGCCGATTTGAACTATAGAAGTTACTACAAAACACATAGAAACACGTAATTTGCTTAGAAAACGCATTTTCAAGTGATTTGGAGACATGTTTTGAGAAACAGATTTTACATCATATTTGAGTGTTTCACGGTCTGAAACGACGATTTTGTATGTAGACTTAGGAAACATATTCTACCTGTAGTTTCGATAGCACTTGGATATTTAGGGTACAATAAGACAAAATACACTGTTTTTTAGTGAATACAAACTTTTGGAGGCACTCCGTGGTGCACTCGCCAGCGCAGCTAGAGTGCCGATTTGAACTATAGAAGTTACTGCAAAACACCTTAAAAACACGTAATTCTCTTAGAAAACGCATTTTCAAGTGATTTGGAGACATGTTTTTAGACACAGTTTTTTCATCATATTTGAGCGTTTCACGGTCTGAAACGACGATTTTGCATGTATCTTTGGAAACATATTCTACCTGTAGTTTCGAAGGAACTAGGTTATTTATGCTACAATAAGACAAAATACACTGATTTTTAGTGAATACAAGCTTTTAGAGGCACTCCGTGGTGCGCTGGCCAGCGCAGCTAGAGTGCCGATTTGAACTATAGAAGTTACTACAAAACACATATAAACACGTAATTTGCTTAGAAAACGCATTTTCATGTGATTTGGAGATATGTTTTGAGAAACAGAGTTTCCATCATATTTGAGTGTTTCACGGTCTGTAACGACGATTTTGCATGTAGACTTAGGAAACATATTCTACCTGTAGTTTTGATAGCACTTGGTTATTTAGGGTACAATAAGACAAAATACACTGTTTTTTAGTGAATACAACCTTTTGGAGGCACTCCGTGGTGCTCTCGCCAGCGCAGCTAGAGTGCCGATTTGAACTATAGAAGTTACTGCAAAACACCTTAAAAACACGTAATTCGCTTAGTAAACGCACTTTCAAGTGAGTTGGAAACATGTTTTGAGATAAAGTTTTTACATCATATTTGAGCGTTTCACGGTCTGAAACGACGATTTTGCATGTATCTTTAGAAACATACTCTACCTGTAGTTTCGAAGGAACTAGGTTATTTATGCTAGAATAAGACAAAATACATTGATTTTTAGTGAATACAAGCTTTTGGAGGCACTTCGTGGTGCACTCGCCAGCGCAGCTAGAGTGTTGATTTGAACTATAGAAGTTACTACAAAACACATAGAAACACGTAATTTGCTTAGAAAACGCATTTTCAAGTGATTTGGAGACATGTTTTGAGACACAGTTTTTACATCATATTTGAGCGTTTCACGGTCTGAAACGACGATTTTGCATGTATCTTTGGAAACATATTCTACCTGTAGTTTCGAAGGAACTAGGTTATTTATGCTACAATAAGACAAAATACACTGATTATTAGTGAATAAAAGCTTTTGGAGGCACTCCGTGGTGCACTCGCCAACGCAGCTAGAGTGCTGGTTTGAACTATAGAAGTTACTGCAAAACACCTTAAAAACACGTAATTCGCTTAGAAAACGCATTTTCAAGTGATTTGGAGACATTTTTTTAAACACAGTTTTTACATCATATTTGAGCGTTTCACGGTCTGAAACGACGATTTTGCATGTATCTTTGGAAACATATTCTACCTGTAGTTTCGATGGAACGAGGTTATTTATGCTACAATAAGACAAAATACACTGATTTTTAGTGAATACAAGCTTTTGGAGGCACGCCGTGGTGCACAGGCCAGCGCAGCTAGAGTGCCGATTTGAACTATAGAAGTTACTGCAAAACACCTTAAAAACACGTAATTCGCTTAAAAAACGCAATTTTAAGTGATTTGGAGACATGTTTTGAGAAACAGTTTTCACATCATATTTGAGCGTTTCACTGTCTGAAACGACGATTTTGCATGTATCTTTGGAGACATATTCTACCTGTAGTTTCGATGGAACTAGGTTATTTATGCTACAATAAGACAAAATACACTGATTTTTAGTGAATACAAGCTTTTGGAGGCACTCCGTGGTGCACTCGCCAGCGCAGATAGAGTGCCGGTTTGAACTATAGAAGTTACTGCAAAACACCTTAAAAACACGTAAGTCGCTTAGTAAGCGCATTTTCAAGTGATTTGGAGACATGTTTTGAGACACAGTTTTTACATCATATTTGATCGTTTCACGGTCTGAAACGACGATTTTGCATGTATCTTTGGAAACATATTCTACCTGTAGTTTCGATGGAACTAGGTTATTTATGCTACAATAAGACAAAGTACACTGATTATTAGTGAATAAAAGCTTTTGGAGGCACTCCGTGGTGCACTCGCCAGCGCAGCAAGAGTGCCGGTTTGAACAATAGAAGTTACTGCAAAACACCTTAAAAACACTTAATTCGCTTAGAAAACGCATTTTTAAGTGATTTGGAGACATGTTTTGAGACACAGTTTTTACATCATATTTGAGCGTTTCACGGTCTGAAACGACGATTTTGCATGTATCTTTGGAAACATATTCAACCTGTAGTTTCGATGGAACTAGGTTATTTTTGCTACAATAAGACAAAATACACTGATTTTTAGTGAAAAAAAGCTTTTGGAGGCACTCCGTGGTGCACTCGCCAGCGCAACTAGAGTGCCGATTTGAACTACAGAAGTTACTGCAAAACACCTTAAAACTCGTAATTCGCTTAGAAAACGCATTTTTAAGTGATTTGGAGACATGTTTTGAGAAACAGTTTTTACATCATATTTGAGCGTTTCGCGGTCTGAAACGACGATTTTGCATGTATCTTTGGAAACATATTCTACCTGTAGTTTCGAAGGAACTAGGTTATTTATGCTACAATAAGACAAAATAAACTGATTTTTAGTGAATACAAGCTTTTGGAGGCACTCCGTGGTGCACTCGCAAGCGCAGCTTGAGTGCCGATTTGAACTATAGAAGTTACTACAAAACACATAGAAACACGTAATTTGCTTAGAAAACGCATTTTCAAGTGATTTGGAGACATGTTTTGAGAAACAGATTTTACATCATATTTGAGTGTTTCACGGTCTGAAACGACGATTTTGTATGTAGACTTAGGAAACATATTCTACCTGTAGTTTCGATAGCACTTGGATATTTAGGGTACAATATGACAAAATACACTGTTTTTTAGCGAATACAACCTTTTGGAGGCACTCCGTGGTGCCCTCGCCAGCGCAGCTAGAGTGCCGATTTGAACTATAGAAGTTACTGCAATACACCATAAAAACACTTAATTCGCTTAGAAAACGAATTTCCAAGTGATTTGGAGACATGTTTTGAGAAACAGTTTTTACATCATATTTGAGCGTTGCACGGTCTGAAACGACGATTTTGTATGTAGACTTAGGAAACATATTCTACCTGTAGTTTCGATAGCACTTGGTTATTTAGGGTACAATAAGACAAAATACACTGTTTTTTAGTGAATACAAGCTTTTGGAGGCACACCGTGGTGCACTCGCCAGCGCTGCTAGAGTGCCGATTTGAACTATAGAAGTTACTGCAAAACACCTTAAAACACGTAATTCGCCTAGAAAACGCATTTTTAAGTGATTTGGAGACATGTTTTGAGAAACAGTTTTCACATTATATTTGAGCGTTTCACGGTCTGAAACGGCGATTTTGCATGTATCTTTGGAAACATATTCTACCTATAGTTTCGATGGAACTAGGTTATTTATGCTACAATAAGACAAAATACACTGATTTTTAGTGAATACAACCTTTTGGAGGCACTCCGTGGTGCTCTCGCCAGCGCAGCTAGAGTGCCAATTTGAACTATAGAAGTTACTGCAAAACACCTTAAAAACACGTAATTCGCTTAGTAAACGCACTTTCAAGTGATTTGGAGACATGTTTTAAAAAAAGTTTCTACATCATATTTGAGCGTTTCACGGTCTGAAACGACGATTTTGCATGTATCTTTAGAAACATATTCTAAATATAGTTACGATGGAACTACGTTATTTATGCTACAATAAGACAAAATACACTGATTTTTAGTGAATACAAGCTTTTGGAGGCACTCTGTGGTGCACTCGCCAGCACAGCTAGAGTGCCGGTTTGAACTATAGAAGTTACTGCAAAACACCTTAAAAACACGTAATTCGCTTAGAAAACGCATTTTCAAGTGATTTGGAGACATGTTTTGAGACACAGTTTTTTCATCATATTTGTGCGTTTCACGGTCTAAAACGACGATTTTGCATGTATCTTTGGAAACATATTCTACCTGTAGTTTCGATGGAACTAGGTTATTTATGCTACAATAAGACAAAATACACTGATTATTAGTGAATAAAAGCTTTTGGAGGCACTCCGTGGTGCACTCGCCAGCGCAGCTAGAGTGCCGGTTTGCACTATAGAAGTTACTGCAAAACACCTTAAAAACACGTAATTCGCTTAGAAAACGCATTTTCAAGTGATTTGGAGACATGTTTTGAGACACAGTTTTTTCATCATATTTGAGCGTTTCACGGTCTGAAACGACGATTTTGCATGTATCTTTGGAAACATATTCTACCTGTAGATTTGATGGAACTAGGTTATTTATGCTACAATAAGACAAAATACACTGATTTTTAGTGAATAAAAGCTTTTGGAGGCACTCCGTGGTGCACTCGCCAGCGCATCTAGAGTGCCGATTTGAACTATAGAAGTTACTGCAAAACACCGTAAAACACGTAATTCGCTTAGAAAACGCATTTTTAAGTGATTTGGAGACATGTTTTGAGAAACAGTTTTTACATCATATTTGAGCGTTTCGCGGTCTGAAACGACGATTTTGCATGTATCTTTGGAAACATATTCTACCTGTAGTTTCGAAGGAACTAGGTTATTTATGCTACAATAAGACAAAATAAACTGATTTTTAGTGAATACAAGCTTTTGGAGGCACTCCGTGGTGCACTCGCAAGCGCAGCTTGAGTGCCGATTTGAACTATAGAAGTTACTACAAAACACATAGAAACACGTAATTTGCTTAGAAAACGCATTTTCAAGTGATTTGGAGACATGTTTTGAGAAACAGATTTTACATCATATTTGAGTGTTTCACGGTCTGAAACGACGATTTTGTATGTAGACTTAGGAAACATATTCTACCTGTAGTTTCGATAGCACTTGGATATTTAGGGTACAATATGACAAAATACACTGTTTTTTAGCGAATACAACCTTTTGGAGGCACTCCGTGGTGCCCTCGCCAGCGCAGCTAGAGTGCCGATTTGAACTATAGAAGTTACTGCAATACACCATAAAAACACTTAATTCGCTTAGAAAACGAATTTCCAAGTGATTTGGAGACATGTTTTGAGAAACAGTTTTTACATCATATTTGAGCGTTGCACGGTCTGAAACGACGATTTTGTATGTAGACTTAGGAAACATATTCTACCTGTAGTTTCGATAGCACTTGGTTATTTAGGGTACAATAAGACAAAATACACTGTTTTTTAGTGAATACAAGCTTTTGGAGGCACACCGTGGTGCACTCGCCAGCGCTGCTAGAGTGCCGATTTGAACTATAGAAGTTACTGCAAAACACCTTAAAACACGTAATTCGCTTAGAAAACGCATTTTTAAGTGATTTGGAGACATGTTTTGAGAAACAGTTTTCACATTATATTTGAGCGTTTCACGGTCTGAAACGACGATTTTGCATGTATCTTTGGAAACATATTCTACCTATAGTTTCGATGGAACTAGGTTATTTATGCTACAATAAGACAAAATACACTGATTTTTAGTGAATACAACCTTTTGGAGGCACTCCTTGGTGTTCTCGCCAGCGCAGCTAGAGTGCCAATTTGAACTATAGAAGTTACTGCAAAACACCTTAAAAACACGTAATTCGCTTAGTAAACGCACTTTCAAGTGATTTGGAGACATGTTTTAAAAAAAGTTTCTACATCATATTTGAGCGTTTCACGGTCTGAAACGACGATTTTGCATGTATCTTTGGAAACATATTCTACCTGTAGTTTCGATGGAACTAGGTTATTTATGCTACAATAAGACAAAATACACTGATTTTTAGTGAATAAAAGCTTTTGGAGGCACTCCGTGGTGCACTCGCCAGCGCATCTAGAGTGCCGATTTGAACTATAGAAGTTACTGCAAAACACCGTAAAACACGTAATTCGCTTAGAAAACGCATTTTTAAGTGATTTGGAGACATGTTTTGAGAAACAGTTTTTACATCATATTTGAGCGTTTCACGGTCTGAAACGACGATTTTTCATGTATCTATGGAAATATATTCTACCTGTAGTTTCGATGGAACTAGGTTATTTATGCTACAATAAGACAAAATACACTGATTTTTAGTGAATACAAGCTTTTGGAGGCACTCCGTGGTGCACTCGCAAGCGCAGCTTGAGTGCCGATTTGAACTATAGAAGTTACTACAAAACACATAGAAACACGTAATTTGCTTAGAAAACGCATTTTCAAGTGATTTGGAGACATGTTTTGAGAAACAGATTTTACATCATATTTGAGTATTTCACGGTCTGAAACGACGATTTTGTATGTAGACTTAGGAAACATATTCTACCTGTAGTTTCGATAGCACTTGGTTATTTAGGGTACAATAAGACAAAATACACTGTTTTTTAGTGAATACAACCTTTTGGAGGCACTCCGTGGTGCCCTCACCAGCGCAGCTAGAGTGCCGATTTGAACTATAGAAGTTACTGCAATACACCTTAAAAACACGTAATTCGCTTAGAAAACGCATTTTCAAGTGATTTGGAGACATGTTTTGAAAAACAGTTTTTACATCATATTTGAGCGTTTCACGGTCTGAAACGACGATTTTGCATGTATCTTTGGAAACATAATCTACCTATAGTTTCGATGGAACTAGGTTATTTTTGCTACAATAAGACAAAATACACTGTTTTTTAGTGAATACAAACTTTTGGAGGCACTCCGTGGTGCACTCGCCAGCGCAGCTAGAGTGCCGATTTGAACTATAGAAGTTACTGCAAAACACCTTAAAAACACGCAATTCGCTTAAAAAACGCATTTTTAAGTGATTTGGAGACATGTTTTGAGAAAAAGTTTCTACATCATATTTGAGCGTTTCACGGTCTGAAACGACGATTTTGCATGTATCTTTGGAAACATATTCTACCTGTAGTTTCAAAGGAACTAGGTTATTTATGCTACAATAAGACAAAATACACTGATTTTTAGTGAATACAACCTTTTGGAGGCACTCCGTGGTGCTCTCGCCAGCGCAGCTAGAGTGCCGATATGAACTATAGAAGTTACTGCAAAACACCTTAAAAACACGTAATTCGCTTAGTAAACGCACTTTCAAGTGATTTGGAGACATGTTTTGAGAAAAAGTTTCTACATCATATTTGAGCGTTTCACGGTCTGAAACGACGATTATGCATGTATCTTTGGAAACATATTCTACCTGTAGTTTTAAAGGATCTAGGTTATTTATGCTACAATAAGACAAAATACACTGATTTTTAGTGAATACAAGCTTTTAGAGGCACTCCGTGGTGCACTCGCCAGCGCAGCTAGAGTGCCGATTTGAACTATAGAAGTTACTACAAAACACATAGAAACACAAAATTTGCTTAGAAAACGCATTTTCAAGTGATTTGGAGATATGTTTTGAGAAACAGAGTTTCCATCATATTTGAGTGTTTCACGGTCTGTAACGACGATTTTGTATGTAGACTTAGGAAACATATTCTACCTGTAGTTTCGATAGCACTTGCTTATTCAGGGTACAATAAGACAAAATACACTGTTTTTTAGTGAATACAACCTTTTGGAGGCACTCCGTGGTGCTCTCGCCAGCGCAGCTAGAGTGCCGATTTGAACTATAGAAGTTACTGCAAAACACCTTAAAAACACGTAATTCGCTTAGTAAACGCACTTTCACGTGATTTGGAGACATGTTTTGAGAAAAAGTTTCTACATCATATTTGAGCGTTTCACGGTCTGAAACGACGATTTTGCATGTATCTTTGGAAACATATTCTACCTGTAGTTTCGAAGGAACTAGGTTATTTATGCTACAATAAGACAAAATACACTGATTTTTAGTGAATACAAGCTTTTGGAGGCACTCCGTGGTGTACTCGCCAGCGCAGCTAGACTGCCGATTTGAACTATAGAAGTTACTACAAAACACATAGAAACACGTAATTTTCTTAGAAAACGCATTTTCAAGTGATTTGGAGACATGTTTTGAGACACAGTTTTTACATCATACTTGAGCGTTTCACGGTCTGAAACGACGATTTTGCATGTATCTTTGGAAACATATTCTACCTGTAGTTTCGATGGAACTAGGTTATTTATGCTACAATAAGACAAAATACACTGATTATTAGTGAATAAAAGCTTTTGGAGGCACTCCGTGGTACACTCGCCAACGCAGCTAGAGTGCCGGTTTGAACTATAGAAGTTACTGCAAAACACCTTAAAAACACGTAATTCGCTTAGAAAACGCAATTTCAAGTGATTTGGAGACATGTTTTGAGAAACTGATTTTACATCATATTTGAGCGTTTCACGGTTTGAAACGACGATTTTGCATGTATCTTTGGAAACATATTCTACCTGTAGTTTTAAAGGATCTAGGTTATTTATGCTACAATAAGACAAAATACACTGATTTTTAGTGAATACAAGCTTTTAGAGGCACTCCGTGGTGCACTCGCCAGCGCAGCTAGAGTGCCGATTTGAACTATAGAAGTTACTACAAAACACATAGAAACACAAAATTTGCTTAGAAAACGCATTTTCAAGTGATTTGGAGATATGTTTTGAGAAACAGATTTTACATCATATTTGAGTATTTCACGGTCTGAAACGACGATTTTGTATGTAGACTTAGGAAACATATTCTACCTGTAGTTTCGATAGCACTTGGATATTTAGGGTACAATAAGACAAAATACACTGATTTTTAGTGAATACAACCTTTTGGAGGCACTCCGTGGTGCCCTCGCCAGCGCAGCTAGAGTGCCGATTTGAACTATAGAAGTTACTGCAATACACCTTAAAAACACGTAATTCGCTTAGAAAACGCATTTTTAAGTGATTTGGAGACATGTTTTGAGAAATAGTTTTTACATCATATTTGAGTATTTCACGGTCTGAAACGACGATTTTGTATGTAGACTTAGGAAACATATTCTACCTGTAGTTTCGATAGCACTTGGATATTTAGGGTACAATAAGACAAAATACACTGATTTTTAGTGAATACAACCTTTTGGAGGCACTCCGTGGTGCCCTCGCCAGCGCAGCTAGAGTGCCGATTTGAACTATAGAAGTTACTGCAATACACCTTAAAAACACGTAATTCGCTTAGAAAACGCATTTTCAAGTGATTTGGAGACATGTTTTGAAAACCAGATTTTACATCATATTTGAGCGTTTCACGGTCTGAAACGACGATTTTGCATGTATCTTTGGAAACATAATCTACCTATAGTTTCGATGGAACTAGGTTATTTTTGCTACAATAAGACAAAATACACTGTTTTTAGTGAATACAAACTTTTGGAGGCACTCCGTGGTGCACTCGCCAGCGCAGCTAGAGTGCCGATTTGAACTATAGAAGTTACTGCAAAACACCTTAAAAACACGTAATTCGCTTAGAAAACGCATTTTTAAGTGATTTGGAGACATGTTTTGAGAAATAGTTTTTACATCATATTTGAGCGTTTCACGGTTTGAAACGACAATTTTGCATGTATCTTTGGAAACATATTCTACCTGTAGTTTCGATGGAACTAGGATATTATGCTACAATTTTAGTGAATACAAGCTTTTAGAGGCACTCCGTGGTGCACTCGCCAGCGCAGCTAGAGTGCCGATTTGAACTATAGAAGTTACTACAAAACACATAGAAACACGTAATTTGCTTAGAAAACGCAATTTCAAGTGATTTGGAGATATGTTTTGAGAAACAGAGTTTCCATCATATTTGAGTGTTTCACGGTCTGTAACGACGATTTTGTATGTAGACTTAGGAAACATATTCTACCTGTAGTTTCGATAGCACTTGGTTATTTAGGGTACAATAAGACAAATACACTGATTTTTAGTGAATACAAGCTTTTGGAGGCACTCCGTGGTGCACTCGCCAGCACAGCTAGAGTGCCGGTTTGAACTATAGAAGTTACTGCAAAACACCTTAAAAACACGTAATTCGCTTAGATAACACATTTTCAAGTGATTTGGAGACATGTTTTGAGACACAGTTTTTACATCATATTTGAGCGTTTCACGGTCTGAAACGACGATTTTGCATGTATCTTTGGAAATATATTCTACTTGTAGTTTCGATGGAACTAGGTTATTTATGCTACAATAAGACAAAATACACTAATTTTTAGTGAATACAAGCATTTGGAGGCATTCCGTGGTGCACTCGCCAGCGCAGCTAGAGTGCCGATTTGAACTATAGAAGTTACTGCAAAATACTTAGAAACACGTAATTCGCTCAGAAAACGCATTTTTAAGTGATTTGGAGACATGTTTTGATAAACAGTTTTTACATCATATTTGAGCGTTTCACGGTCTGAAACGACGATTTTGCATGTATCTTTGGAAACATAATCTATCTATAGTTTCGATGGAACTAGGTTATTTATGCTACAATAAGACAAAATACACTGTTTTTTAGTGAATACAAACTTTTGGAGGCACTCCGTGGTGCACTCGCCATCGCAGCTAGAGTGCCGATTTGAACTATAGAAGTTACTGCAAAACACCTTAGAAACACGTAATTCGCTCAGAAAACGCATTTTTAAGTGATTTGAAGACATGTTTTGAGAAACAGTTTTTACATCATATTTGAGCGTTTCACGGTCTGAAACGACGATTTTGCATGTATCTTTGGAAACATATTCTACCTGTATTTTCGATGGAACTAGGTTATTTATGCTACAATAAGACAAAATACACTGATTTTTAGTGAATACAAGCTTTTGGAGGCACTCCGTGGTGCGCTCGCCAGCGCAGCTAGAGTGCCGATTTGAACTATAGAAGTTACTGCAAAACACCTTAAAAACACGTAATTCGCTTAGAAAACGCATTTTCAAGTGATTTGGAGACATGTTTTGAGACACAGTTTTTACATCATATTTGAGCGTTTCACGGTCTGAAACGACGATTTTGCATGTATCTTTGGAAACATATTCTACCTGTAGTTTCGATGGAACTAGGTTATTTATGCTACAATAAGACTAAATACACTGATTTTTAGTAAATACAAGTTTTTGGAGGCACTCCGTGGAGCACTCGCCAGCGCAGCTAGAGTGCCGATTTGAACTATAGAAGTTACTGCAAAACACCTTAAAAACACGTAATTCGCTTAGAAAACGCATTTTCAAGTGATTTGGAGACATATTTTGAGAAACAGTTTTTACATCATATTTGGGCGTTTCACGGTCTGAAACGAAAGATTTGTGTGTAGCATTTGGACGCATATTCTACTAGTACTTTCGATGGAATTTTGTTGTTTAGGATACATTATGACAAACTACAGTGATTTTTAGTGAATACAAGCTTTTGGAGGCACTCCGTGGTGCACTTGCCATCGCAGCTAGAGTGCCGATTTGAACTATAGAAGTTACTACAAAACACATAGAAACACGGAATTTGCTTAGAAAACGCATTTTCAAGTGATTTGGAGACATGTTTTGAGAAACGGATTTTACATCATATTTGAGTGTTTCACGGTCTGAAACGACGATTTTGTATGTAGACTTAGGAAACATATTCTACCTGTAGTTTCGATAGCACTTGGTTATTTAGGGTACAATAAGACAAAATACACTGTTTTTTAGTGAATACAACCTTTTGGAGTCACTCCGTAGTGCCCTCGCCAGCGCAGCTAGAGTGCCGATTTGAACTATAGAAGTTGCTGCAAAATACCTTAAAAACACGTAATTCGCTTAGAAAACGCATTTTCAAGTGATTTGGAGACATGTTTTGAGAAACAGTTTTTACATCATATTTGAGCGTTTCACGGTCTGAAACGACGATTTTGCATGTATCTTTGGAAACATATTCTACGTGTAGTTTCGATGGAACTAGGTTATTTATGCTACAATAAGACAAAATACACTGATTTTTAGTGAATAAAAGCTTTTGGAGGCACTCCGTGGTGCACTCGCCAGCGCAGCTAGAGTGCCGATTTGAACTATAGAAGTTACTGCAAAACACCTTAAAACACGTAATTCGCTTAGAAAACGCATTTTTAAGTGATTTGGAGACAAGTTTTGAGAAACAGTTTTTACATCATATTTGAGAGTTTCACGGTCTGAAACGACGATTTTGCATGTATCTTTGGAAATATATTGTACCTGTAGTGTCGATGGAACTAGGTTATTTATGCTACAATAAGACAAAATACACTGATTTTTAGTGAATACAAGCTTTTAGAGGCACTCCGTGGTGCACTCGCCAGCGCAGCTAGAGTGCCGGTTTGAACTATAGAAGTTACTGCAAAACACCTTAGAAACACGTAATTCGCTCAGAAAACGCATTTTTAAGTGATTTGGAGACATGTTTTGAGAAACAGTTTTTACATCATATTTGAGCGTTTCACGGTCTGAAACGACGATTTTGCATGTATCTTTGGAAACATATTCTACCTGTAGTTTCGAAGGAACTAGGTTATTTATGCTACAATAAGACAAAATCACTGATTTTTAGTGAATACAAGCTTTTGGAGGCACTCCGTGGTGCACTCGCCAGCGCAGCTGGAGTGCCGATTTGAACTATAGAAGTTACTGCAAATCACCTTAAAAACACGTAATTCGCTTAGAAAACGCATTTCCAAGTGATTTGGAGACATGTTTTGAAAAACAGTTTTTACATCACATTTGAGCGTTTCACGGTCTGAAACGACGATTTTGCATGTATCTTTGGAAACATAATCTACCTATAGTTTCGATGGAACTAGGTTATTTATGCTACAATAAGACAAAATACACTGTTTTTTAGTGAATACAAACTTTTGGAGGCACTCCGTGGTGCACTCGCCAGCGCAGCTAGAGTGCCGATTTGAACTATAGAAGTTACTGCAAAACACCTTAAAAACACGTAATTCGCATAGAAAACGCTTTTTTAAGTGATTTGGAGACATGTTTTGAGAAACAGTTTTTACATCATATTTGAGCGTTTCACGGTCTGAAACGACGATTTTGCATGTATCTTTGGAAACATATTCTACCTGTAGTTTCGATGGAACTAGGTTATTTATGCTACAATAAGACAAAATACACTGATTTTTAGTAAATACAAACTTTTAGAGGCACTCCGTGGTGCACTCGCCAGCGCAGCTAGAGTGCCAATTTGAACTATAGAAGTTACTACAAAACACATAGAAACACGTAATTTGCTTAGAAAACGCATTTTCAAGTGATTTGGAGACATGTTTTGAGAAACAGATCTTGCATCATATTTGATTGTTTCACGGTCTGAAACGACGATTTTGTATGTAGACTTAGGAAACATAATCTACCTGTAGTTTCGATAGCACTTGGTTATTTAGGGTACAATAAGACAAAATACACTGTTTTTTAGTGAATACAACCTTTTGGAGGCACTCCGTGCTGCCCTCGCCAGCGGAGCTAGAGTGCCGATTTGAACTATAGAAGTTACTGCAAAACACCTTAAAAACACGTAATTCGCTTAGAAAACGCATTTTCAAGTGATTTGGAGACATGTTTTGAGACACAGTTTTTACATCATATTTGAGCGTTTCACGGTCTGAAACGAAAGATTTGTGTGTAGCATTTGGACGCATATTCTACTAGTACTTTCGATGGAATTTTGTTGTTTAGGATACAATATGACAAACTACAGTGATTTTTAGTGAATACAAGCTTTTGGAGGCACTCCGTGGTGCACTCGCCAGCGCAGCTAGAGTGCCGATTTGAACTATAGAAGTTACTGCAAAACACGTTAAAAACACGTAATTCGATTAGAAAACGCATTTTCAAGAGATTTGGAGATGTGTTTTGAGAAACAGTTTTTACATCATATTTGAGCGTTTCACGGTCTGAAACGACGATTTTGCATGTATCTTTGGAAACATATTCTACCTGTAGTTTCGATGGAACTAGGTTATTTATGCTACAATAAGACAAAATACACTGTTTTTTAGTGAATACAAACTTTTGGAGGCACTCCGCGGTGCACTCGCCAGCGCAGCTAGAGTGCCGATTTGAACTATAGAAGTTACTGCAAAATACATTAAAAACACGTAATTCGCTTAGAAAACGCATTTTCAAGTGATTTGGAGACATGTTTTGAGAAACAGTTTTTACATCATATTTGAGCGTTTCACGGTCTGAAACGACGATTTTGCATGTATCTTTGGAAATATATTCTACCTGTAGTTTCGATGGAATTAGGTTATTTATGCTACAATAAGACAAAATACACTGATTATTAGTGAATAAAAGCTTTTGGAAGCACTCCGTGGTGCACTCGCCAACGCAGCTAGAGTGCCGGTTTGAACTATAGAAGTTACTGCAAAACACCTTAAAAACACGTAATTCGCTTAGAAAACGCATTTTCAAGTGATTTGGAGACATGTTTTGAGACACAGTTTTTACATCATATTTGAGCGTTTCACGGTCTGAAACGACGATTTTGCATGTATCTTTGGAAACATATTCTACCTGTAGTTTCGATGGAACTAGGTTATTTATGCTACAATAAGGCAAAATACACTGATTTTTAGTGAATACAAGCTTTTGGAGGCACTCCGTGGTGCACTCGCTAGCGCAGCTAGACTGCCGATTTGAACTATAGAAGTTACTGCAAAACACATTAAAAACACGTAATTCGCTAAGAAAACGCATTTTCAAGTGATTTGGAGACATGTTTTGAGAAACAGTTTTTACATCATATTTGAGCGTTTCACGGTCTGAAACGACGATTTTGCATGTATCTTTGGAAACATATTCTACATATAGTTTTGATGGAACTAGGTTATTTATGCTACAATAAGACAAAATACACTGATTTTTAGTGAATACAAGCTTTTGGAGGCACTCCGTGGTGCTCTCGCCAGCGCAGCTAGAGTGCCGATTTGAACTATAAAAGTTACTGCAAAACACCTTAAAAACACGTAATTCGCTTAGTAAACGCACTTTCAAGTGATTTGGAGACATGTTTTGAGAAAAAGTTTCTACATCATATTTGAGCGTTTCACGGTCTGAAACGACGATTTTGCATGTATCTTTGGAAACATATTCTACCTATAGTTACGATGGAACTAGGTTATTTATGCTACAATAAGACAAAATACACTGATTTTTAGTGAATACAAGCTTTTGGAGGCACTCCGTGGTGCACTCGCCAGCGCAGCTAGAGTGCCGGTTTGAACTATAGAAGTTACTGCAAAACACCTTAAAAACACGTAATTCGCTTAGTAAACGCATTTTCAAGTGATTTGGAGACATGTTTTGAGACACAGTTTTTACATCATATTTGAGCGTTTCACGGTCTGAAACGACGATTTTGCATGTATCTTTGGAAACATATTCTACCTGTAGTTTCGATGGAACTAGGTTATTTATGCTACAATAAGACAAAATACACTGAATATTAGTGAATAAAAGCTTTTGGAGGCACTCCGTGGTGCACTCGCCAGCGCAGCTAGAGTGCCGGTTTGAACTATAGAAGTTACTGCAAAACACCTTAAAAACACGTAATTCGCTTAGAAAACGCATTTTTAAGTGATTTGGAGACATGTTTTGAGACACAGTTTTTACATCATATTTGAGCGTTTCACGGTCTGAAACGACGATTTTGCATGTATCTTTGGAAACATATTCTACCTGTAGTTTCGATGGAACTAGGTTATTTTTGCTACAATAAGACAAAATACACTGATTTTTAGTGAAAAAAGCTTTTGGAGGCACTCCGTGGTGCACTCGCCAGCGCAGCTAGAGTGCCGGTTTGAACTATAGAAGTTACTGCAAAACACCTTAAAAACACGTAATTCGCTTAGAAAACGCATTTTCAAGTGATTTGGAGACATGTTTTGAGAAACAGTTTCACATCATATTTGAGCGTTTCACGGTCTGAAACGACGATTTTGCATGTATCATTGGAAATATATTCTACCTGTAGTTTCGATGGAACTAGGTTATTTATGCTACAATAAGACAAAATTCACTAATTTTTAGTGAATACAAGCTTTTGGAGGCACTCCGTGGTGCACTCGCCAGCGCAGCTAGAGTGCCGATTTGAACTATAGAAGTTACTGCAAAACACCTTAGAAACACGTAATTCGCTCAGAAAACGCATTTTTAAGTGATTTGGAGACATGTTTTGAGAAACAGTTTTTACATCATATTTGAGCGTTTCACGGTCTGAAACGACGATTTTGCATGT